>JAOUZG010052315.1:3499020-3530869 GCA_026289955.1 Argiope argentata | reverse complement strand
ATACAAGTATTTTAAAATAATAATTAAACGTCTCCGATTATCATTTATCCTCCTACCATTGTATGAATTTATTAATATCATAATATTAATTATTATCATAGCATTTTTTTTAAAAAAATTCATAGCATTTAGCTTTGATTAATTACATCTTGTTGCAATAAAAGAAAGCCGGTGTCCTGGCATAGAGGTAACGCTTCTTCCTCGTGATTTGGGCTTCCCGGAGCGAGCATGGTTTCTCTTCTGAATTCTATCTGTAAGGTGTGTGAAGGAATCCCCCTGTAAAAAGGGGCTGTGAAAGCAAATATGTATCTAAGTCCTACTCTTGGGCATAGTTGGCGCTGCTTCAAAAACAAGAGACGCTCCTTTCGGCTTAAATCTGGAGCTGTAACAGCGGGGGACTTGTCCATAGGCAAGCTCCATGAGTAACAACAACATGTATACAAATAAAAACTTATGTGCACTTCTCCGTAATGTGTTATTTATATTGAAAGTCTTATTTATCGAGTAAAAGTAAGGTGTACTCTCAGTTGTTTGAGCCACTGTATATGTAGGGAGAGTGTGAACAAATAGTAGGAATTGGAAAAAAAAAAGAAACCAGAAGCATTGATTATTTATGCCAAATCAAAATTATATGCATTTACAATATACTGCAATCAACGCCAATTGGAGAAACGTAAATGCGTGAATTTTCTACACTAGTTGGGGTAACGCAATACAGATGAGATATTTTGAATTTCCTTTATTTTGTTTTATTTTAATTCAAAAGTAGCTTCAAAAGGAATCCGAAAAATCGATTAATTAACAATGTTCAACTTTAAATGCATCATTTGGTATGTAAATAATGTACCGATGTTCTAGAATTTATCTCAAACATCTTACTATTTTAATTATGTTTCAAAATAATTAGATAATTAGCCACCTTTAACAGCCAATTGTTCTCCACAATATTATTTACATTAATTTAGTAATATCAATTGATATTGTTGTTTTGGCAACAGATGAAAGTACTTTTTAATTTATACTTGCATAGCAAACATAAAGAGCCTTCTGATTGGTTGTCTAGAAAAACAAAGCGGTGAAATTAATTGGAGAAATTAATTAGAATGAAGGGTCATCTATGACATATTTAATTATTAAAGTTTTTAAAAATGAAATTATAATCAGTACCTTAAATATACAGGGTAACTTTGCTGTTGGCTCCCCCCCCCCCCATCTTTAAAATATAGAGGAGGGGAGGCGGGATAGGTGTCTAATTATGATATATCTTCGAAGACCATAAATTTTAATACAAAATAAAAATTACAGAAGCCAGATCAATGCTTAGAGTTGAAGGATTGCTCCTTTGATTTTTCTATATATTTTAAATAATAGATGTCATAATATTTTAGGTCATCTTTTTACCGCTAATGATGGTTAAAAGACAAACGCCAAAATTTCATTTAGAAAGATTTATTTAAGCATTTGGAGATTACTTTGAAAACAAATCTTCGTTTACTTTGTTATCTTAAAGTATGAGAACAAACTTATAGATAAAAAAAATAATTGTTGAAAATATTCTTACATGAATTTCTGATAGATTCTCTCTATACCTTTGACGAAATAGTGAGCCTCCAATAAATAAAATTTAATTACTAAAAACGTTTACACTAAAACACTTTGAGAATCATTTCACGATTTAATTTGCAATTATGCAATGAATTAAATAGCTAATTATATGGAGGTACATAATTTTATATCAGAAATTATTTGAACAATTGATATTAAATATTATACTCTTAATACTGGAAATGCTCAACCAAGTTCAATAGATACATCCAAAATTTAGTTAGAAATATTAAAATAGATTATATTAACAATCAATGCTTTTATTTTGTTATACTCTGACGATACAATAATTAAACTCCATATTATAATCATAAAATTTTTAAATTATTATTTACAATTTTTGCGGCATTTTTTTATGCTGTGATCATGTTCTTTTTCCATTTAGAAAGGTTTACAAATTGAATTTATATATTAAACTTCTGACATTTAGAGCAGTAGAACTGACTCAAAAATTTGTTAAGACTTCCATTTGTAGAGTTTTTATAAAAAAAAAATTTAGTTCTCAATTTCATGCTTCAAAGCTCATATTCCATCTTTATAAATATAAAATTTAAAATGCAACGAAAATTTCAATGTTACAACAATACATTTACCTCACCATGAAATTTCGAATCGATTTAGCAAAGTATTCTATCCAGAAGAGAACATTTTTATTGCTTACTAAACCTACAATTCGAATAATGACTTGTTCTGCAATTCAACTACGATGTGAATAAAAAAAAAATGACGCGTTGCGATTCTCAAATACGGAGCAACAGGTGTAAACGTCGCTTTGGTAACTAATGACTGTTGCCATTCAATCAAGAGGAATAAAAAGAAATGATCATCTCGAACCCGAATGTGTGCAGCTCACTCTTTATTGCTCTCAGCATTGCGTGACAACGCCCTTTCTTTTTCCTTCGTTCTTTTTCTTTTTTTTTTTTCTCCTTCCCTTTTCTTTTATTCTTTTTTTAATACACTCGCTCAAATTATTACGAATTGGTTTGGAGGGCAATAAACTCAGCGCTAATGAGCCAGCATTTAGCAAAATCGGAATCGTTTGCCGATTTGTGTAGGTCAAATGGAATGCGCATGTGCGCAAAATGAAGAATGGAATTTAACTAGATAATTAATTGTTTTAGTTTTAAAAAAATGTAAAAGGATAGTAGGTCTTACACTCTACAAATAGCAACATTTTAATCAAATTAAACAGTTCATTTATCTATTGATTTATTTTAGTCTTAACTAATTGACAAAAAAAACCTTATAAATATTTAAAAATTTAATCTATTATTATATCTTGATAATATTCAATTTTTAATACTACTTTTACTATATTAAATTGAAATAGGACGTTATAATTTTTTATTTTCGTTTAAGAATTTAAAATTCTAAATTATTTATTTTTTATCTATTTAATGTATCTAATTCTTTAATATGTATTAATTTAATTTATATATCTCTCTTATAGATTATAACCTATATCCGATGCAAAAGATTTTTTTATCTACATTTTCATTAGAAAATTATTGAAAAATATTAAGTATTTATGATTGCCATGGAAACTAATTACAAACGATTTATAATATCATTTTTTGGCTGTAACAGCTTATTGTTGAATATATTTTGAAAATAAATGTTGAGTAATGATTTTATATCAACTTCAAATGGATTCTGAAAATTGAATTCGATTTTTTAAAGTTAATATTGGTTTTTGATTTTGAAAATAATGTTCTACAAACTGCTGATTTTGAAGTAAGTGTTAAATTTTTTTTCTTTCGATTTTTTAAATTAAAAATATTTAAGAGATATTTGGGTAGGGAAAATAGCTTGCTTTCTTTTTTCATTCTTTTTCTTTTCTTTTTTTCTTCCAAAATTTAATTTTAATGACGCCATGTCACGAATATTTTGGGTATTTCAGAAAATTAAAAACTGTCTCTTGATATTTATAAATATATTTTTAACAAAATAATTACATTATTACTTGAATTTAAATTTACCAGCATTATCACATCGTATTACACACATCATAATCTTCTTATTCATAAATTTCTCTCAAAATTTGTTATAAAGATCGCGTATTAAATTTTATTCATATTGCTCAAAGTGTTTTTGATTCATCATGTTCATAGTAAGAAGCATAATTCGTAAAAATGTGTTTTTCCCATACGTTATTACACTGAGCATATTCCCTTACTTTACAATTTTCGTCTCCTAAACTTGCAAAAAGTACACAGAATTCTAAGATATAAATGTTACAATATTCATTTTACACTGATAAATTAAATTCATTAATGAATAAAATATAATTGATTGTTTATTTATAATAAATTAAACTATTAATTATTCATTTTATAGTTTACGCTATATTTCATGGGGCAATTCTTACAAAATAATTATTTTTCATTTTATATTACATATTTGTCTGAATAAACTATTTTCTTACATTTTATCAAAAGATAAGTCCTTGTTATTATTGTGTATGGAATTATTAACTTAAATTTAGATAAGTTTTTCAAGAATTTATCATTTTATTCATTTTTTTCATATTAGTAAAAACAAATAAATAAATTCCCATACATTTTCATAATATTATTGTAATAAAAATTTTATATTAAAAGAAATCCTTATTCTGAATGATTAATTTAAAAATCGTTTAAAATGTGAAACTAAGTTGTTCAATATTAAAAAATATATATATATTAAACTACTTAGTTACAAAATGTTAAATTCTTTCATTATTACCGTGTAAACCATTCAAAAAAATAGAAGGACATAACCTTTTTGTTATTTTTCCTGTTTTCTCTTACTAGCTGATATACTGAGCATTACCACACCTGGATTGAAGCAAATTCGTGCCATATTTTTAATGTAAGAACTACGTTTGTGAAAAATATAAAATGCATTAAATGTTTTTATCGTCTAAAATGTTTTAATTAAAATGAGATGGTCTATTGAAAGACTAAGGATAAATAATTCTTTCCATGCCAATAAACTAAATTAATAGCCGTTCTTGCTATAAATTGCAAATCATTAAAAAAATTATTTTATTTTTATTTTAGAAATGTATCAAAGATTTGTAACATCAGTTCTTTATTATTAAACCGCAAAAAATATTCACAAAGAATATTATCCTTTAAAACTAATAAAAACTATTACAAAAACCATATAAAAATAAAATAGGAATATTAAGAAAAAGTATTGCCAGAATCGTTCGTAACGGAAAAATAATATCAGCGAATTGTCTTGCAAATTGTCTGAGTTGATTCAATCACTTATTAAATCTTGAAAAAAAAAAAAAAAACTTTTGATTTGCACGTTTTCTGAATTAAACGAATAATTAATTAACTTTTGCATTTTCAACGATTGGCAATATTCTTTTTTAACGTTAAATGACAAATCTGCAAAACATTGTTGAATTTGGCCCATTTGGCTAAGAAGGGATGTAGTACAAATATACAAATAACGGTTTCCACAAAATTAGCGTACGATTTGAATTTGCCACTATTCAGGCAATAAAATGTTGGCAACCCTATTTAAAAAACAGTTTGATTGCTGATGGTTTAGAGTTTTAAAAAATGGATTGATACTCGACTTAGCAATAACATCTTCATCATCGAACAATATTAAAAAAATTAGTGAAAGTCTGGCAGCCACAGCTCAAAACTTTTAGAATTGGCCCCCTAGGTCATGTGATCTAACATCGTTGTGTTTCTTTCTATGGATTTATTTGAAGTCAAAGGTCTATGTCAACAAGCACGTATGCATTGAGGGGGGAAATTTATCGCTGCATCAATGAAATTCAGCCGCATTGATGCAAAATGGCCAAGGAAAATTTCGACAAAAGTTTGTAAATGTTGCAACAAAGCCGGGGAGGCCATTTTCACTATGTGTAATTACATAATAATCCTATCCTCTGAACTTTACAATTCAATAAAAATTTAATATTTTAAAGGAAAAAAACTATGTTTTTTTAAAAATTAAATTTGAATCTTATATCACAATGTTGTTCTATCATGTAGCGCTTCATCTTTTATCATTTCAGAACATGATGCTCCTTTGGTAATGAGGTGTGTGGCGTCAACAAAACACGGCGAAAAATAAACATTTTATTATCTGGACGAGCATCTCAAAAAATCAGCTTTTAATACCGCCATTCCAATTACTAAATCCTTGATTTAAAAAAATAAGTTAATGACTAAAGCTAACAAAACCTAGAAAAATGTTATTTTGAGTGCGCGATTATATGAAATGAAATAAATAGGAAAGGGGATAATTTTTAAAACTATAAATGCGAGACAAAGTTTTTTATGATCGTTTGCAATGCCAAAGTGACTCATTCAATGAAGCCATTAAAATGAATAAAAATATAATTTAACCTGCATGAGCACGTGGTGCTTGGCCGTTCAGGAAATGATGATCTGACATGATACATTGAAATATGCATAGCAGATTTCATTTTAATCGTTTTAGTAACCTTAAACTATCAGCTCTCAAATGGTTTTTTCTAAATAGGGTTATCAACACTTTATTGCACGAATTGGTGGTAAAATCAAATCTTGCGTTAATTTTGGGTTATTCCTTATATAACAAATTCGTAATAACTTTTATTTATATTAAAATGAGATAAATCTTTAATTTTTCGTTCTAAGCATTTTTAAACAACGAAGTTGCGCAACTCCCTCCACATCTAACCCACCCAGGGATGAAATAGAAATTTCCTGCAGGCTTAATCACCATTTCACCGCGAGTTCTTTTTAAAGCGCGAGTGAGAATACGGGCTTTTTCAATGAAAAGGAGGCTCTGAAGATAATTTAATGAGGGGGAAACCATCCGAATTGAAGAGGGGAGACATGTAAATGATCGTCGCATCAACCGGTTTTGTGGCTTTATCAATCTCCAGGGACAAGCGGAGTTGTCTCTTTTTTCAAAAGGCAATTTCTTCCACGATAATTAGTGGTATTCAGACGAAGAGTTTTCGGTGTGACGCCTCCTCGGAGCGGTACAGAATAGGAAGTTGTGTGAATGGAATAGATGTAAAATGTGGTTGAAAGCGCTCATTTTTTGGGGTTGGATCGGTCTTTGAATCGAAGATAAACAGAAATAGCTCTAATGTGACCAATTTGTATTGGGAATTGAATTTGAAAAGTGTTTTGGTAGTTTCCCTTAAGCCAATGCTTTAACTTTTATGTTTCGTGAAGAGGAAATTAATTGGGATTATAAAGGTTTCTTTTTTTTTTTTGGCCAAAAGTGATGACCTTCGCATTGCGGATGCTTCGGACGTTAATCTGTTGGAATTTTTCTTTTTGCATCTGACTTGTAGAACTTAGAATTCAAATTTACTCAAATTATGATGATGCACATCACCAGAAGTGATTAATTGGTTTTATTTTTTAAACAATATGTGGTAGAAGTGATCATATAGAGGTAATTAATTAATAAACAGCATATGATTTACAACAGGTATATTAACTTCCTTTTATTTAAAAATAAGTGGAAATTTTGGAATTTGATTCAGCTAATAAGCAAGTATATGATTTAGATTAATTATATTATTGGTGCTCCCTTATGTAAGAATGAAAAGGCTATTTTAGAATTAGACGTAGAAAGTGTTCAAGCTTATGTCGATAACTAGTAGTATACAATTTAGACTAGTCATATTATTTTCTATTTATGAAGGAATGAGAACGCTATCTTGAAACTGGATTTAGCCTACAAGCAATCTGCTTATAATATTAACATGTCCTTATGAAAGAGCTATTTTGGAATACAATTTAGCTAGTAAGCTATCTGCTTATAATATTAATATGTCCTTATGAAAGAGCTATTCTGGAATAAGATCTAGCCAATAAGCAATCTGCTTATAATATTAATATGTCCTTATGAAAGTGCAATCTTAGAAATAAGATTTAGCCAATAAGCTATCTGCTTATAATATTAACATGCCTTTATGAAAGTGCAATTTTGGAATAATATTTAGCCAATAAACAATATGCTTATAATATTAATATATCCTTATGAAAGAGCTATCTTTGAAATAAGATTTAGTCAATAAGCTATCTGCTTACAATACTAACATGTCCTTATGAAAGAACTATTTTGAAAAAAGATTTAGCCAATAATAATGCATATGATAGTAACTAATAGTATAAGATTTAGACTAGTCATATAAGCTTCTCTTTATGATAGAATGAGAAGGCTGTCTTGAAACTAGATTTAGCCTGCAAGCTATCTGCTTATAATATTAACATGTCTTTATGAAAGAGCTATTTTGAAGAGATTTAGCCAATAAGAAATCTGCTTATAATATTAATATATCCTTATGAAAGAGCTATTCTGGAATAAGATCTAGCCAATACGCTATCTGCTTATAATATTAACATGTCTTTATGAAAGAGCTATTTTGGATAAGGATTTAGCCAATAATAATGCACATGGTGGTAACTAGTAGTATACGATTTAGACTAGCCATATTAGTTTCTCTTTATGAAAGAATGAGAAGGATATTTTGAAACTAGATTTGGCATAAAGCAATCTGCTTATTACATTAATATGTCCTTATGAAAGAGCTGTTTTGGAATAAGATTTAGCCAATAATCATGCATATGGCGATAACTAGATGCATATGATTTATACTAGTCATATTAACGTTCCTATACAAAGAAATGAGAAAGTAATTTTAAAACTATATTTAGCCGATATTATTATTTATTTAGATTTATTTTAGATTAGTTATAATATTAGAGTGTTTTTATGAAATATTGAAAGACCCATTTTCTAATTAGATGTAGGCAATAATAAAGTATATGGCGATAGTTAATTGGTAAGCAGCTAGTAGTTAATAGGTGATCTAGATTAGTTATATTAATGCTTCCTTATGAAAGAATGAGATTGATACTTCGGAATTAAATTGAGCCATTGGACGAGCATGCGATGGTAATAACTTGATAAATAACATATGATTCAGACAATATATATAATAGGGTTAAACCCTTATAAAGGAATTACTTTAGAACGACCCTGCAATTTCGAACATGACTACGGATAACCCATGACTAGATAAGCGTCGCTTAAATGTCATATCAGAATAACGGGAAAAGATTGATTTCCAAGGTCAAGTTGAACTGCTACAAATCCCATCACGTGTGTGTGTGTATGTGTTGTGTGTGCGTATAATCAGGTTTCGAATCTACAACCTTTCGGCTCTGAGGCTGAAACTTTAGCACCAAACTAAGGTGGTTAAGCATCATGAAAAGTATAAATCGATTGAATAAACAGCAACTTATCACTTAGTGATGAAACAAATAATTCTCGGCTAGTTGTTTTACTTTTTAACATGATCTCTTTCATACATTTGATACGAATTACATAATTATGTGATACAACATGTACCTTACACCAATCCAATCGATACCAACTGCCAATTTTGGCGAGTTATTGTTTTTTGGATCGTAAATTTTCTTAAAGAAAGTGTTTTTCAAAATTTTGATTAAATTTTTTATTTAAAGATTAAGCGAAATTTTTTAAGCTTTTTTTTTCAATAATCCCGGAATCTATTATTGGGCAAATACATTTTAAATACACTTTAAAGCTCAAAAAATTATCGTTACAGTTGGTACCAATATCATTTCTCTGCGATTTTTAAAATTTGATTAAATTTTTCAAAATTTAACCTAAATAAAATGTAATATAAAATTTAACTTAAATCAATTTTTTTTCTTTTAGTTTTAAATACAGTGTAGTGCTGATACTCTTCCTTAATATTCACATACAAGAAAAAGCAAGATGCAGAGAGAGTAATTTAATATATCATTTTAATAGCTATAGAAGAAAAAAAGTAATAAGACCGTTTAGTTTATTATCAATTACAATATATTCTAATATTCAATGCATAGGAAGTTTTTTTGAACATTATGTTTTCAGATTGGCATCCCTTCTATAATTTTGTATGATGTCGAAATTGTTACACACAGAACACAATGGCTGACGCTATCAAGCCAGATATAAGCTATTTAAGTTAAGTTAATAAGTTTATATAAGTTATTTTTTCATATAAGTTTATAGACTACTATTTAAATATAAATTTATATAAGCTTTTTAAGTTAATAAGTTTATATAAATTAAGTAAATATAAGTTATTTTTTCTTATAAGTTTATAGACTATTTAAATATAACTTTATATCAGTTATTTAAGTTAATAAGTTTATATAAGTTAAGTAAATATAAGTTATTTTTTCATATAAGTTTATAGACTGCTTTTTTTATATAAGTTATTTAATTTATTAAGTTTTTATAAGTTAAGTAAATAAGTTTTATAAGTTAAGTAAAACTTATATGAAAAATAAGTCTATAAACTTATTTTTCATATAAGTTTATAGACTACTATTTAAATATGTTTTTATAAGTTTTATAAGTTAATTTAATAAGTTTATATAAGTTAAGTAAATATAAGTCATTTTTTCATATTATAGACTACTATTTAAATATGGGCTTTTTATATTTAAGTTAATAAGTTTATATAAGTAAATATAAGTTATTTTTTCATATTAAGTTTATCGACTACTATTTAAATAACAGTTTATATAAGTTATTAAAGTTAAATTAATAAATTTATATGAGTTAAGTAAACATAAGTTATTTTTTATATAAGTTTATAGACTACTGTTTAAATACCAGTTTATGTGTTATTTAAGTTAAGTCCTTAAGTTTATATATGTTAAGTAAATTTAAGTTATTATTTCATTTAAGGTTATAGACTACTATTTAAAATTATAATCAACAAATTTCAATACCGCCATCAAAAAAAGTGAATAATGTACTATACACTATGCAAAATGTACTATTTCCATATTTTATTAGTATTAAAATGGAAGGGGACTTTTTAAACATTTCAGTGAGTTTGACATTCGCTACCGAACGGTGACGTCATGCTTCTAATTAGAGTTCGAGCTTATTTTCTTTTGCCTCAGATAATGGACTATTTGCCATTATTATTTATATTCTGCTCTGTAATAGCGTCGTTAACTATGGCAGGTTTATCACTAGGCAAATTAGGCAGCTGCCTAGGCTGAGAGAAGACAGAAAAAAAGTGATAAAAAAACTATTTTCCTAGTTTCAAAATAATTAAATTCAGAAAGGTACAAATTTTAATAAAAAAAATATTTCGATAATTTTGGTGACCTATCAGGCATTAATAAGTTTCCTATATATTTCATTGCACTCAATTAATTATTAGAATGCTTATAAAGCCTATAATCCACTTCAATAACTGACAAGCGATATATAAAGTGAATGCAGGAAAGTTTAAACACAAAATCTTCATTTTTATTTATACTAAAAATGAATGTGTGTTTTTGTTTGCTTGTATATTGGCGCTCTCCAGGTCAGGCCGTAGACACTTTACATACTACTTTAGAGGGTGATAATATGTACCTAGGAGTTATTATTTTGAAATTTTGATTGGAATTTTAATCAAAAATTGAATAAAAGTTTGTGTTTTTCTATGATAAGTTCCAAAATTGTTACAATAATAAAAAAGATTATTTCTACAGTATCCTAAAATGAAAAATAGATCTTTTCAGTAATAACAAATTTTTTACTACATAATTTTTAAATATTTTAAGCGTTTTTGTTATGATATCTTATTATTAAAGTGAAACAAACTCGAGCAATTAATGTCGTTGCTACTAATATTTTATCTTGTTTTTTTTATCATTGTGATCAAGGTTTTAGGATACGGCTTATTTCCCCATGTTAAGTAAATTATAATTATAGAAAAAAGTTAATATAAAGTTATATTAGTAAAAATTTTAAAGTACTTTCTGTTTTAAATACTGATTTTTTTCATTTGATATAATTAAATCTATAAATACGGAATTAGGGAAATGCAAAGTACATTAAACAAAACTGGGAAAGGCTTTTGAGCTAATGGAAGTCAAATGTCTAAAGTTTAAAAATGTTTTATTGAGGAATCAATAAAATTTTGAAGTGACCATAATTCCAGGCGTACCAATTGATCGCTAAATGCAGCTAGTATATACATCAAACATATGTAAATTCACAAAATAAATGAAAATAATATGAATCTAAGATAAATAGTTAAAACGTCAGAGATGTACCAAAACATTACAAATATATGAAACTAAGTCAACCATTACATTAAAAGTGGGATCTCCTAATGTACACTGCCTAGGGCTCCAAAATACCTGAATTCGCCATTACTCTCCAACCAATCAGAAGGCAATAAATGAGATAAGATTTCAACGTTTTATCTGAACTAAGACGACAGTGGAAAACATTTAAACGAATTCTATACCCATGTTCTAAAAGTGCTGTCAGATTTGAACCATCCCAGCCACATCTTCCATCTTAATCTCAGCCAAAAGCTGCCTGATATCACCAACCCCAAAAGAGGTAGAAGGTGATTCTTTTTTTTTATCAGACGGCAGCAGCATCTCTTCAGAAAACAACCACCTCTTCTGCGGGATCTTTTTTTATTATTATGGTTATTATCTTATGCCGGAGATGACTGATGGGGTTTATCGGGATCAGCATCTCCGCACCACCCTTCTATCGCCTGATTAAAAGATACACCCGACATCCGACGTTCTATTTTCTTCTCCTCTCCTGAAGTAAGATAAGGTAAAAAGAGTCGCCAAACGATTGGAAATGAGACTAATCCCTGCTTATCCTCAATGAAAAAGACACTACTAATTAAATGGTTTGGAAATTTGCTTTGTGATTTGCATTTGATAAAAGGGGTTTCGGTTTC
Organism: Argiope argentata; assembly: GCA_026289955.1. Classification (NCBI taxonomy): domain Eukaryota; kingdom Metazoa; phylum Arthropoda; class Arachnida; order Araneae; family Araneidae; genus Argiope; species Argiope argentata. The sequence continues at coordinate 3,518,514 of JAOUZG010052315.1, read as the reverse complement.
TTCGCGTAACGCGGTTGTTCCGTTCCTGGTTATCATGTCATATGGTACAGTGAGCAAGTCGAAGTGTTCTATACACGATTTTCTCGTACTAACCCCCTTTGGCGACCTGTTTGTTCGTCTAGATTATTGATTCTTTGGGCTGTTAAATTACTAATATGGATGTATTTCTTTTAAAAAAAACATTTCACGTTGTAAATTGATACGCCTAAAACACATGAATTTAATTAAATAGTTAATTAAAATGAATTTAATTAAAACAGGTGGAAGTAAGAATTCTACAACGGAATGAATGATTAGCACAAGCACATGCTTTAACTACTTAAAAGTTTTACCTTCTTTACTATCTAATAAGATGACACCTTCGATTTTGGGAATATTTTCTTATTTTGATTCAAATGGAAATCCATGGAATACTTGGCTCATCTGCGTATTCGAAGTCATTTTACTATTGAATTATAATTGTTAGGAATGATTTTTTTTTGTTTACAGCTATCAAAATTCGATAAATCGATGCACGTAGGGCGTACGGGCAAACCGGTTAAGTGGTTAACGTTTAAGTGGAGAATTTGAATCTCGTCAAAACATTGTTCTAGAAAGTGTATTAAATTGAATTAAAAATATTATGAAAGTTAAATAAAAAATGTACGAAAAGAAAATATCTATACTTAAAAAGGTAACTTTTTTAAAACTTACATTAATACAAAAAAACTTTTTATAAGATAAATGTTTTATAAAGAGGCAAGTATCAATTTCCATAGGCAATTTAAAACGATTGCAGCGAAACTTTTTGTTATTCTCGTGTTCAAACGATAGTCCATATTGAAGTGATAAAAATATGATTAACAGTCTTTAAATCCTTACGAATGTCTTACTTATTGTTTCTACTAAAAATGGCGAGTCAGGACTATACAGAGTTTCCCGTAATATGTCTCTAACTGGGACTAATCCTAATTTGATAATGTTTGCAGTAGCTTCTGGCACACGTATATGTGATTCGGCGTAATCTGGAGTCCGGGACAATGTTTGCATGGATCATACGATCTTGTGCTGTCCGGATGGATTTTCATCCCCGGTAATGATCCGTTCCGTCTGGCAATTGTTGATGAAATGTTTCCGGGGAAATCATATTCTATAAGTAGGCGAGATTTACAATTAATAAACGGGCGCTAAAACTGAAATATTTTGGAACGATTTCAAACCAAATAACCAATTTTTGATTGCAACTTTGTTGTTGTTACTTATGGTACTCGCCTTTTTGACAAGCCCCCCGCTGATGCAGTTGCAAATTTAAGCCGAAAGGAGCGTCTCTTGTATTTGAAGTAGCGCTAACAAGGGCCAAGAGTACGACTTAGCTACATACTCACCACATTCGCTTGCACAGCCCCTTTTTACAGGGGGGGGGGAGGGCATTCGCATTCCTTACTGATAGCACACAGAAGAACAATCGTGCCCGATAGGAACTCGAACCCAGGACTCCCAGGTCATGAAATGAGGCATTACCTCTGTGCCAGAAAGCCGGCTTTGATTAAAGCTTGCGACTTTAAAAACTTTTTGTTAGTATCTCTGGTATATCCATGATTTCAGGCGTTCAGAAAGTTTTTGAATAATTGCACGATTTTGGCGTTCTTGGCGAGAAACTTGGTGCATTAATTTTAATTCTTACCACCATTACTTACCCAGCATTTTTAAGCCTTAATTTGCACTTGATTGAACTTTTTGTTTACTTTTATATATTCTTTTCTCTGGCTGAATGTCCTCTGTCCTCACTGTCGCTGCAAACTGTCCTCGGAACACTCCTAATAATATTTTGAATCTCCATTAATTTGTTAAGTGAAGCGTTTGATTCAGTATAGCTGAATCAAATGGTCAACGAATGAAGCAGTCTGAAGTTCAAATCATGTTTTGTTTATATTTGATTACTAACATTCTACAATTTGCAATAAACGTGATTTTTGTGCCAAGTACGTTAGTGTTTTATGAATACAGATTATTCTCCATGTAAGCTAACATTAAGGGGGAATGTGTGTTCTTGTTTGTTGCCGCTCAACGAATAAGATGCTGCAATGCCCCTATAGAATTTTAAACTAAAGTACACAGTTCCACACAAATATATTTTGGAGGGCATATTTTTAAAAAAACAATTTAATTAGTTATATTTCCAAAAATATATACATACATATACATATGTAATACAAATATGTATATACATGTACATCGTTTATGTAATTTTTAATGCAACTACAATATTCTCTTACGTAAAAGAGCTAATCTCGGATTAAAATACCATAATGGTGTACAAATTTTGAAATGGAAAACATCGTTTTTCAACGCTTTATTAGATCTTTTTCTAAAATAAATAAATTAATCAAGAAAATAATTTATTGCAGAAATTTAATTACGGAAATTAAGGGAAATTTTAATTAATGGAAAAGTGAACAGCAAAATTAATTTTTTTTCAATAAAGCATAGTTAAAATTATAGTTTTTTCTGAAGTAAGCATAGATTTTTTTTTTGAAAAAGGAAGCTAAAATTATTCAAAGAACAAGCATTTTTAAAGCATTTACAAGAATTTTAATAATGAAATATGTGTGCGTTCCGTTTCATTCTTTCTTAGAAGCAGCTTAAGAGAGCACATTGAAAATTCACTTTCGAAATCTTGGCAAATATCCATTTCAGAGATAAGATAATAAATAGGTAAACGCATTTGTTTTTGTTATCAGTCAGCGTTTAAAAGAATATTTACATTATTTTAACCAAATCCTTTCTCGCTAAACGATTCATCTCTTCTCGAAATTGAAAAATGTTATAATATATTTCCAGAAAAAAAAAGAAAATATTCCACTAAATTATTTATAACATACATCCCCAATGTACACTTGAGAATACTATCATTTGACATATCTATCCTCTTATCTTATTTTAAGAAGCCCCGTTCTCTTAAATTACTCTTAAAAAGATCCGGAATTCTCCTATCAAGATAGGAGAGCGCCATCCTTTCTCTGTAAATATAATTCGGTGGCTATATTTTACAACTAGTGTCCTTTTAAGGGATACGAAATGTGTCATCTTGGGTTATAGCGTTTCGGAGCATGCGCAGTAAGCTATCACGTCGACCGTTACTTGATTGTTCTTCGAAAAAAAGTAGACACAGACATTTTGTTAATACGCCTTAACAGCTGATGAAACACATCTCCCAGCGAGTCAGAAAGGTGGTATAACAATTATATTGCTGTATGGACTCTTAAAAACAATTTTCAGAAGATTTATGCCGCTTTTAGAATGTATAGAGCAAACATTATTCACTATCAGATCTATTTAGGGGATGAAAAAAAATGATATATCGTCTGAGGTTGTCAATCAAGAAAATGATTCGATTCTTGCGTCGTGTGGTAATACAAGTTTCCAGAATGTTCGATTATTTTAGAATAGTTTCTTTTTTCATGACAAGTAATATTATTTTTCTAAAGCGGCAAGGAATACTTTTTGTTTTATATCAGTCGTAAGGATCATTCGATTTGAGAGCGAAAGAGAATAATGATCATGTATCTTATAAAATATTTATGATAGGTAATAAATCATTTTTTTAAAGATGTTAAGTTCACCAAACATCAAATTTGCATGTGTAGAAGTGACACTGTTTTTATATTAATAAGGTATCAAAAATATTTATTAATTGTGAATTCAGTTAACCGAGATGATATCAGAAATTGAAACAATGTTATTTCTTTATTTTCTTTTATACGTTGTATAGAAAATATATATTGATGGTCAAAAAATTAAATCAAAAAATTAATAGGCGAAAATTTAACGAATCTTCGTTTTAGACATCTATGAGTTCGAAAAATACTTTTCTTTTTTTGGAAAACGCCCTTTTGTCTGTCTATGACAAAGATAAGTCAAAACATATTTGAACGGGACAGACGAAATTTGATATATCGTCTTAAACTCAAATTTGCAGAGTTCTATCAAATTTTGAGCAACCTCATAAGATAGTTTGTCTGTCCGACAGTTCGAATATAAAAGAAGATGAAAACTACAAAATGAAATGAGCTACATAGATAAAATTTGGTACAGAGGTTTAAGATTGACAGTGTATACATCTAACAAATTTGAGCCAATTGCAACGATTGACCGTCCGTCGATCAGTACTTTCAGAAACATGTAACGCAAAAGCGTTATGTCTTAATATACTAAATTTTGGTATGATACTTAATGAAAAAAACGGCAGTTTTGTTTATTTTAATCGGTTTATTTTTATTTCAATCGGTTGGGAAAAATATGTTTAAAACGAAAATTTGATTTTTGTATATTAAACGCGTACCAGGGATGATACGCCAAGAAAATCGCCAAGGGTGGTATGATGGATTCAGTAAAAATGCTAAATTCTCGCCAAAAGTTAATATTTCTTTATTATTGTGTGTCACTGCTTTGAAAGACGTTCTCTGGTATGATAATAAGTAGTTTCAAGTAGGTACAGAGTATGACAGAAAGTTTTGGGAAGACAACTCTTGCTAGTATTGTATATTATATACAACAAAGAGAAAATATTGTAATGTTCAAAAATATTTTGAAAGAATCTTCGCATTTCAGATCTCTTTGAATCCGAAAAATACACTCATGTCCATGAATTAAGAATAATGCAAGTTCAGGAAAAGAAAGAGTCAGAAGCAAAACGAATGTGACTTATTTGTAGAGCCCATTTATTAAACAAAATGTAAAGAGCAAAAAAAAAAAGATGCGATATATCTTATATCATTTCTAAAAATTGTGAAAATTTTGCCTTCTGGAGCAAATTAAAGAAAAACTATTTAAAAGAACCAATATTACATTTTTGTTGTTTTTACTTATGGCACTTGCCATGGACAAGCCCCGATGACACAGCAGCAGATTTAAGCGGAAATGGGCGTCTCTTATTTTCGAAGCAGCGCCAACTACAGCCAAGAGTACGACTCAGATACACTCTCACCACATTCGCTTGCACAGGCCCTTTTTACACACAACACCGCTTCAAGCCCCTGCAACTATAATCAGCCGGTTATTTAAACAGTGTAATGAGTATGAAGTGAAAGATATAATGAAATACGGTCCTGCTCTATACACTCTGGTGACTGTTGTTCGACGTGTGACATTCATTGGTTAAAATTTGGTAAGAGATAATAACATTGAATTAAAGAAAGCCGAAGACGGTGAGCTGTTTGAAATTTAAATGGGAAGTGGCTTTGTCTAGTTAAGCTAACTATTGGAGAGAAACTGGAGACTTATGCTAATTCACATAAACAGACTTTCACGCATCTCACAGATAACACACAGAAGAACAACCATGCCCGAACCGGTACTCATTAGGAAGACGCGCTACCTTTGTGCCAGAAAGCCGGCACCAATATTACATGGTTGGTATGATGATGGCTCCCAGACGATGCAAAATAGTCCGTATAACACCTAGGCATGCTATCAAATTATAGATCTGAATTTGAGGAATGTTGCATCGCTCATCAATAAATGTTCTAAGAAGTTCCGGTAGACATATAGGAGATGGTTGATGGACTACAACTTGTCGGCCAAGTATGTCCCACACATGCTCTACTGGATACAAATCCTTTGAGAATGCTGGTCTGTCCATACGAGTTATACATTCCTATCGAAGGCATTCGTTTGCGATATTTACATATGAAAGTCCGGCGAGAATCAGACTGCCTTCTAAATCTGAACACGACGGGAAACATCAGAGAAGCCCACTGTTGCGGGGTCTACAATGCATATTCTCTACACCAGACTGACAGCAGATGACACTGAGTAAGTGGAACCCATTCTGACAGGCCTACGAGCATATAGACCATTACACCCTACGCGAATGTACACATCTGCTTTGAAACTGTCGTAGCAATTTTTGAAGAGAGCTGACGAGGTAGGTCTGATGCTTTCCTCCGTTTGTTGTTTTCGGCAGTAAATGAGAAATACCGGTCCTCATTCGGCATTAAAACTCGGGGACCACCTGTTCTATACCGTCTTCTCACATTACCATCGTCTTGGAATCGTTGCCAAAGCCTGGAGATGACACTCTGGGCGATTCTAAGCTCCTCGAATACTTCCAGCTGGGTACGCCCACATTCCAAACAGCCGATAATTCTATCACGTAAAAAATCATCCAAATACGCCCTTTGTGTCATTACTATGCATGCGTTATCGCACTGACAGACTTATAAAACGCTTGCGAACAATTTTACTTCTTTGTCTGTATTCCTTATACATCACCCTCTTACATTCTCGTCATTGTGACGTACTCTCGGTGTCATCTGGTGGCTTCTGCAATTGAATATGATTTTTGAAGACGTGTGTAGTCTTTATACGGGCGATATATGCATTAGTATTATGTATCGATTTCCGTCGGCTTTCTGGCACAGAGGTAGCGCGTCTTCCTTGTGTTCTGAGAGTCCCGGTGCGGGCATGAATGTTCTTCTATGTCCTATCTGTGAGATGTGAGATCCCCCCCCCTGTAAAAAGGGGTTGTGAAGGAAAATGTAGTGACTGTGTAGCTAATTCGTACTCTTGGCCCTAGTTGGCGCTACTCCAAAAATAAGAGACGCTCCCAAAGGTTTAAATCTGCTGCTGTATCGGCTGGGGCTTGTCCATGGGAAGTGCCATAAGTAACAACAGCATAACAACAAATACGCTGACAGATCTGTCAGCGATTAAGCCGAGTGAGTGTCGTTTTTTCAGTACAGCCAGCTAGGGCCAGAAGTACGACTTAGCTACTTCATGTATCACATTCACTTGCACAACCCCTTTTTACAAAGTGGCACATTCTCACAGCTCGCAAATAGAAAACAGAAGAAGATGAACAACCAGGCCTGAACCAGTAATGCCTAGATCAGGGAGAAGACGCGCTACCTCTGTGACAGGACGTCGGCAATTTATTTTTGGAATATATTTTATCAGGTAAGGACATGATAATGTTTTGGTTAAGAGGTTTTGTTGTCTCCAAAATTTATAGGCAAAAAATATTCGTTTTTTCATTGGTAGTTAGAGAGTCACCTGATCCATGATAGTTGAGATTTGTTTTGCCAGTATTGTTTTATTAAATTTACTATCAATTGCGTTTTGTTTAACGTTTCTATGAAATGACGTCATTTTTCAGTTTGTTTACATTTTCTTCTTTTTAATAATTAATCTTGTGCTCAGAAGATGAACGTTTGTTTTTTTCCCCTTTATATTGGAATGCTGGAATTAGTTTACATGGTATGTGCATATATTGTATACCATACACATTGTATTAGTGCACATATGTGCACTGATAGAAAACTTACTAGTGGTGTCACTGTTGAATTATTCACTGCATAAAAAAAATTGCACTAAGTAAATCTACAAAAATAAAATCGTAAGTATAAAAAATGGCTGCAGAAAAACAGATTTGACTGTATATTTATACCAATTGTAATGAAATTTAAAAAATAATGTTGAGTAGAGTTATCAAAAAAAAAAAAGGCAGAGGAAATCTTTAAAAAAATTACAAGAGTTGCGCGAATAAATCGTTTGCAGATGAGACCATAAAGTTGCGGAACAACGCAATTTATCAGCCATAATGATCTCCTTTACTGTCGTTATCATAAAGTTCAAGGCCCTTATGGATTACAAGAATAAAAAAAGGACTCGCTATCAAACCTCGCTATAGCGAACTGCTCGAAAAGTCATAACTAGGTCGCTAAATGATTCATGACTTCTTATTAAAAAGTTTTATTCTCTCTGTATTAAGATATAGCAAAGCTACGGTTTCTTAAAAAATTTTTTCTTTATTTTTCAAAAAAAAAAAAAAAAAAAAAGAAAGAAAGAAAGGAAAGAAAATTCAGACGATTTTTTATCAGTTCATTTATTTATTTATTATTTTTTTGCAATGGTTTTGTAAATTACTTATGTCTTTATTTTTAATGGCAGTTTTTATTAATAAAAAGAGAAAGTTTTGCAGTCATCAAAAATAGATTTCTGGAGATGGAGTTTTATCACATTAAATTTTTTTTCTCATATGAGAACATGATGTAGTTTTGGTTATGAGGTTTTGTGGAGTAAAAAAAAACGTAGGTAATGAATTTTTAAGTAAATGTCATAGTTTTAATCTTTTAAAAAATAATTAGCAGACGATTCCTTTTCAGACATTTTATTACTGCCACTATTTTTATTTGAATTAAAGTATTATTAAAAGTTAAAAGCAAACGATTTTTTTCTTTGATAAACGTATTTTATTAATATTATTTAATACTTTCATTTTTAATTTTCTAGCAAGCAAAACAAAGTTTTGATGTTCATAAAATGTTGAGATAGAGTTAAAAAACCACTGCTTTTCGAAAAATGCAGATTGTACAATAATATAGTCACATGACCAGTTCAAACCAATTTTAAACGCATTTTCAAAAAAAAAAAAAAAAAAAAATGCCTTAAGGCAAAAGTTTTGGTGTTCGACCGATTTAGATACTTTAAAAAAAAAATCAGTTTTTTTAAATATCGATGCACGCGAAATCTGATAGTCACGTGATTGTTTCAAACCGGTTAAAACTGCTTAATGATTCAGATAAACGATTACTTAAAAAATAATAACGCTCTCACTTGACAAATTAAAATTTGCGATATCAGATTTTTTAATATTTCAGTAACTTAACTTTTTTATTCTTTTTTTAATATTGTTTTACTGTCTCAAAAGAATTATCATCTATTTGAATTTTTTTTTAACCGCTGACTTAGAATTTTAAGTTCAGTTCAGCAAATTATTTTAAAATTGTAAAGTAGGGTGGGATTAAATCTTGATCAACTATCTGTTGATTTGTTATGATTAAATTTTCAATTGTTTTCTTTTATATTGTATATAAGAAATACACCAAGAAAAATTGTTGTAATTGCCGAAAAAATTTAAACTTGAGATTTTGAAATATCTCCACGTTTCAAATTCGTTCACATTTGTGGAATCCAGTTTTTGTCTATGGTAATTTTGGAACTTTTTAGGCCTAATAAAATTTGTATGTAATATTTATAAGAAATTTCTATCGATATTTGAACGAAATGCATTCATACGTAATTAGTTTAACCGTCTGCCTGCGCGAGAGAGAGTAAACATCTTAACTAAAAACATATAATATAAAAAACAATTCTTTAAAATTTTTATTTTAGCTACTTTTTATTAAATAATTACAATTTTTGTTTTCGCGCCCAGCTTTACAACGGAAGCAGGGGTGCAGTAGCTTCTGAAGGTAGGAACCTCTCAGGAACCCAATAACGATCACTTTGGACTCAGCACTCCAAGTGGTATAACTCTCCACATGGAGAACTTTGTGACCAGGTTCGAACTAATCTCAGATTCAAAAAGGATGCGAATTCAATGCCTTACTAACAAGGCTATCCCAACATAACAGTTACAATTTTATAAAGAACTACTATAAACGTGAGAAATTTAGTTTTTGATTAATTAATAAAAAAACTAATGAATTAATAATTGAAAAAAACTGTATTAACATCAAAGGTCAACCACTACAAGTTTAAAAAAAATTTACTTGAGCTTGATTGAATGAATAGAAAGTGTTTTTATAAAGGATTGAAAATTTGAACAAGATATATATACACTAAAGTGACAAAAGTCATGGGAAAGCAATATGCCAATATACAGATGGCAGTAGTATCGCAGCGAAAAAGTATAAATGCGCAGTTCGTTTTCCAGAGCTTTCATTTGTGTTCAAGTTATTCATGTGAACAGGTTTTTCGTGATTTCTGGCGGCACGACGAGAATTAACAGACTTTGAAGGTGGAATGTTAATTGGATCTAGACTCATGGGTCATTCCATTGCGGATATCGTTAGTGAATTCAACATTCCGAGATCCACAGTATCAAGAGTGTACCGAGAATATGAAATTTCAGGCATCCCATCCCATCATGGACAGCGCAGAGGGCGACCACCTGCACTTAACGACCGAGACCGCCGACGTCTGTGTAGAATGGTCAGTGTTAATAGACACGCAACACTTCGTCAAATAACTGCAGGAATGCCGGCTTGCTGGCACAGGGGTAGCGCGTCTGCCTCGTGTTCAGGAAGTCCCGGGTTCGGGTCCTGGTTCGGGCATGGTTGTTATTCTGTGTACTATCTGTGAGATGTGTGATTGTGCCCCCCTGTAAAAAGGGGTTGTGCAAGCGAATGAGATGAGTGTGTAGCAAAAGTCGTACTCTTGGCCCTAGTTGGCGCTACTTAAAACAAGAGACGCTTCACTCGGCTTAAATCTGCTGCTGGGTCCAGCAGCGAGCTTGTCCATAGGCAAGTGCCATTAGAAACAACAACAACAACAACTGCAGGAATCAATGTGGAATGTTCGAAGGACGTGTCCGATAGGACTGTGCGGCGAAATTTGTCTTCCTTGGGCTATGACAGCAGAAGACCGACTCGAGTGCCTTTACTGACAGCACGGCATCGCCTGCAGCGACTCTCCTGGGCTCGTGAGCATATCTACTGGTCCCGAGACCAGTGGAAAACCGTGGCGTGGTCAGATGAGTAGCGATTTCAGTTGTTACGAGCTGATGGTCGAGTTCGTGTGTGGCGCAGACCCCACGAAGCCATGGACCCAAACTGTCAGCAAGGCACTGTTCAAGCTGGTGGTGGCTTCAAAATGATGTGGTCTGTTTTTACATAGCATGGACTCGGTCCTCTGGTGCAACTGAACCGATCATTGACTGGAAATGGTTATGTTCAGCTGCTTGCAGATCACTTTCAGCCATTCATGGACTTCACGTACCCACACAACGATGGGATTCTTATGGATGACAATGCGCCATGTCACCGGGCCAGAACTGTTCGCGATTGGTTTGAAGAACATTCCGGACAATTCCAGCGCATGATCTGGCCACCTAGATCTCCCTATATGAATCCCATCGAGCCTTTATGGGACATCATCGAAAGGTCCATTCGTGCCCAAACTCCTGCACTATCCACACTTTCACAATTATGGACGTCTATACAGAGAGCATGGCTCAATATTCCTGCAGAGGACTTCCAACGACTTGTGGACTCCATGACAAGTCGAGTTGTTGCACTTCGCCGGGCAAATGGAGGACCGACACGATATTAACAGTCATCCCATGACTTTTGTCACTTCAGTGTATATATATGTAAGGAGAGTGTGAACTAATAGTAGAAATTGAATGAAATACTAATTCAATGAAATTTTGTCCGCAGGCTCAGAATATGATTAGGAAAGATAGTTTTTGACTTTTTACTACGAAATATGCAGTTCAAAAATATATATTCTCTAAAAGAAATGTAATTGTCCAAAAATTCGAACAGAGATTTTGACGGATCTTCATAATTCAAACCCCAACCCCGAGTCTAAATAACATATTTTTGAAACTATATGTTTCTGATTCTTAATAATGTTTAAACTAATAATGCTTTCGATTACACAGAAAATATTTCGGTGGTTGATGTTTATTATCAAGTCAGAACTTGATGTTGTTTTGGTGATGAGTTTTTTTGGCGTCAACAAAACTCTGCAAGCGAAAAATAAAACTTTTATTATCTGCACAAGCATCTCAAAAAAAATCAGCTTTTCATAACGCGTTGCCATTGCATTTATAAAAGCTCCGATTTAAAAAACACAAGTTTATTACTGCAGCGAATAAAACCTAGAAAAAAATGTCAATTTGAGCACGCGATTATGTGAAATGAAATAAATAGCAAATGCGATATTTTTTTCAACAACAAATGCGGGACAAGGTTTTTTTTTGGATCGTTTGCAATGCTAAAGTGACTCATTCGATGAAACCATTAAAATGAATAAAAATATAATTTAACTCGCACGATCACGTGGTGCTTGGCTGTTCAAGAAATGTTGTTCTGACATGATACATTGAAATATGCATAGCAGATTTCATTTTAATCTTTTATTATATTTTGAAATATTATTCAGTATTGAAATCATATTGTTCGCTCCATTTTTGTCAACACTGAACTATCAGCAGTCAAATGGCTTTTTAAGTAAGGCGGCCAACACTTTACTGCATGAATAGCGGCAAATTTAAATTCTTTTTATAAAAAAGTAAACCGAGTAAATGCCCTTTCTTACCTATCGATTAGAGCTGAAATTCGACGCAAGACGATGGTTTCAGTAAAAAGATAGCATATCAAATTCTATTTATTCAGGTTGTTAAATTTTTGAGTTATCACGTTTACTTGCACGCGGATTTACAGATCTACACATGACAAACCCTTTGAAGGACTTTATTTAAAATGCGATAACAGATCTTTGCTTAGATACTGAGGTTATAAAAAAAATTTATCCGTCTTAATTCTGAAGTTTGGTTTCTCTTGCAGCTTGAGTGACAGATAAACTTCCCGTGAATGAATTTCATCCAAAAAATCTATAAATTTAACATGAAGATTAAAATGAAATCTGCTATGCAAATTTCATTGTATCATGTCAGAACATGATTTCTTGAACGGCCAAGCACCATGTGCTCGTGCAAGTTTTTTATATTTTTATTCATTTCAATCGTTTCACTGAATGAGTCATTTTGGTATTGCAAACGATCCTAAAAACTTTGTCTCGCATTTGTTTTTTAAAAAAAATATTGAATTTCCTATTTATTATGGCACTTGCCATGGTCAAGTCCCCCGCTGATACAGCAGCAGATATTAGCCAAAAGGAGCGTCTTTTTTTTTGAAGTAGCGCCAACTAGGACCAAGAGTACGACTTAGATACACTCTCACCACATTTGCTTACAAAGCCCCTTTTTACAGGGAGGCACAGTCACACATCTCACAGATAGCACCCAGAGGAACAATCATACCCTAACAGGGAGTCGTACCCCGGACTCCCAGAACACGAAGAAGAGACGCGTTACCTCAGTGCCAAAAAAGCCGGCAAAAGACACCTTTTTAGGTTTTATTGGCTGTAGTCCTTAACTTACTTTTTACAATTAGAGCTTTTGTAAATACAGTGGCAACCCGATATTAAAAGCTCATTTTTTAGATGCTTGTGCAGATATTGAAATTTTTATTTTTTTCCCTTCGAATTTTTATTGAAGCCAAAAAACCACACCGCAAAAACAGCATCATGTTCTGACATGATAAAAAGAGTGGCAGCCTCAGTTCGAAAATTTGAGAATTGGCCCTCTAGATCGCATGATTTAACCCTGTTTGATTTCTTTCTATAGTGTTATTTAAAGTCAAAAGTCTACTCAAATAATCCTACAAGAATGAAACATTGAAGTAGAAAATTCAACTCTGTATCAATGAAATCTAGCCACTTTTATGCCAAAGAGCCATAGAAAGTTTCTAGAAAAGTACAAATACAAGTGTAAACAATACAGCAGATGCCATTTGCCCTATGCATTATTCCTTCTTCTTATGTACAATCGACCATCTTGCCATCACTGAAAGTAGCAGTACCGACAGGATCTATGAGTCATATGCCCTATTCCATAGGTCAAATGACCTCTATGTAATTTATGATCTTGATTAAATTATAACATTCTGTGCAATTTATGATTAAATAAAAATATAATAATTTAAAGAAAAACTGTGTTTTTTATTTTATTTAATTCGAATTTTGCGTTAACACGTTGGTCTGTTCTTACAACGCTCCCTTTTTATTAACCCTAAAATATCAGCTGACAAATGGCTTTCAGGGTTGCCAAAACTTAACTGCATGAATGGTGGCTAATTCAAGTCTTGCGTTAATTTTGGAACCCCCCCTCCCCCTTTATTAGGAAACCCAAAAAGTTCATGTGCGCTGATTCAAAACATACAAATCTGTACATTTCTTCCTTAACCAATGTTTACAATTTTCCCCGTGAGACGAGGTGGAGGGGATTCCATCTTAATCATCCAGACCAAAAAGTTCCGGGGAAATGAATCCAATCGATTTTTTTTAACTATACCTTTTTGTGGTCTATGAATGTGAATTTCAAAAGCTACAAGTATTTTGTACGCTGGTATCGGTCATGCGCAGTTTTAAATTTTTTTAAAACGATTTCACAGGACACTTCACAGACATTTCAGGGTATAGAAGAATTTCCGCCCACACAAGACGCTTCCCATTACTAATTTTACTTCATTATCTCTAATGACGATTGTTATCTTGATAGTATGATATACATATTTCCCGATGCAATCTTCTGAAACCGATGACGTCTGGTGGTAATTCTGTTTTCCCGGGAAGGATCAGTTCCGACAGATCACCCAGGTGAAGACCTTGAAAAGGGCCGGCAAAAAGAAAATTTAAGAGAGCGTCTTTTCCGGTGCCCGCAATAAACGAACACAGATCGGTTGAGAACAAACGAAAAAAATAAAGAAAAATTAAAGAAAAAGACCAAACGATTTTCTTATTTGCATCGCCAAACATGGCAACAAAATAACAACTTTCTTTTATCTCTTTTCTTCCGAGGTGCTGATTTGCGCACCTGATAAATGCGAATTCCTGATAGAGCGCAACGTAAAACAAACACAGTACTGAGCATGAAATACAGTGCTCAAGAACGCAGGAAAAGTTCTTGAATTGGAGAATTTTTAATGACTTGAATGTTGCCGACCAAAGAGATAAGTGAGAACAAACTCTGAGACATGTGGGATTGCACGTGCAGATAAGGGAGGGAGAGATTTTAAAACTGATTCAAATTTTAAGAAATCTGAGTAATTTAAAAAGTATGCGTGGTGGGGGAGATGTGTGTTATTCACTTTTCGATTGCGCTTGTAAGGGTGCAAGAAACGCGGGAGACATTTGCATCATTCATATAATATGTGCAATTAAGTACAAAGCAATGAATACAGTGAAAATCATATACCAAAAATGCCTATGTATCACGCCAAAATCTCTTACGAAATTATGGTTTTCAATAGAAAATAATTTTTCCATATATCGAATAAAATTTCTATATTGCGAACAAAAACATTCACCAAGACTTTTGCTACACACTGACCACATTAAGGAAGGAAGGTCATCATTTAAGGGAGGTGGAGCACATTCACACACTTTACAGATAGAACACAGAAGAACAACCATGCCCGAACAAGGAGTCGAACCCCAGACTCCCAGATTACGGGGAAGACGCGCCACCTCTATGCTAGGACGCCGGCATATATATTCACACATATATGCCGGCATATATCAAAAATGCCTATATGTTACGCCGAGATCTCTTAAGAAATCTTGGATTTTCAATTGAAAATAATTTTTCCATATATCGAATAAAATTTCTACATTGCGAACAAAAACATTCTCACATGTTGTTTCTTATGGACAAGCTCACTGAGGCAGTCAGTGGGTTAAGCCTAAATAAAGTGCCTTGTTTTGTAGTAGCACCAACTAGGGCCAAGAGTATGACATTTGCTATTCACTCAACAAACACGCTTCCACAGTGAGGGACTTTTTACAGGGGGGCACATTTACACACCTCACCTTTAGAACACAGAAGAACAACATGGTCCAACCGAGACGTGCAGATTAAGGTGAAGAAGCACCACCTCTATGGCACAACGCCAATAATTTATATCTCTGCTACTAATGGAGATGTATGTATGTATGTTGGCTCTCTACAATACAACCTATACCAACTGAAGTTGTCTGTTTGGTAGTTCAAGGTTAGATATAGAGCTATCAATTTTGGCAGGGATATAATTTCTCTTGTTTTGTAGTAGTGCCAACAAGGGCCAAGAGTACGACTTTAGCTACACATTCATCACATTCGCTTGCACTACCCCTTTTCACAGGGGGCATATTCACTCCTCTTATAGATAGAACATAGAACAACAACCATGCCTGTATCGGTACTCGAACCTGGGACTTCCAGAACACGAGGAAGACGCGCTATTTCTGGGCCAGAAAGCCGCCATAAAGATTCACACATACAGTGAAAAACCTTCATATATCAAAAAGGCCTATATATCACATCGAAATCTCTTACGAAATATTGGATTTTCAATTCAAAATAATTTTTCTATATATCGAATAAAATTTCTATATACCGGCCAAAAATATTCATACATACAGTGAATACAGTTATGTATCAAAAATGCATATATATTACACCGAAATCTCTTACGAAATCTTGGATTTTTACTACATTGAAATTCCCGGGAGACCAGAAATAATTTATTAAAAACCAATTAATACTTTCTAAGAATTTTTTATTTTATACCTAAAAGTTGCATCTCAAATATGAACGGTCCAGTTTAGTGGTTGGTACTCGCTTCCCAAGTAGGTATATTAAGGCTGTTGAATCGAGTTGCCTCTAATTTCATGATGATAAGCATCTCCAATGACAGATGTTGTACCTTTGTAAGTGATGGATATTGGAATTCAATTATAATTCTCGCTCTAAGTACTGTCAAGACGATGATTATTCAGATATGTCATGTGCTGTCATATTTGTTCCCACCTTCTGTTCCATTAATTTCTTTCCGTCTTTCCATATTCAACACCACACCATCCCTCCGATTTATGATTCATGTGGTCTCATCCTGGTTTGGTATAAATGAGTTGGCTTTGATAAAAAAAATAGAAAAGAAAAAGAAAGAAAACATAATTGCAAAAGAATCAATTTGAAAAAACACAAATGACAAAATCTGTATACCCATAGCATAATAAAAAAGGGGGTAAAAACTAGAAGGAAAATTTTCGGTTTTCAAAACCTCACCGAGACCCGAAAAATCATTTTTGAAATTATGGTTTTTTTTGTCCGAAATAAAATACAGAAAGAAAGATATCGAGGGGATTTGATTTGGACCTCTTTACATAAAAATTTGGGCCTTCTTTGAAATTTGAACCCACTCCTTTAATGGAATGTCTTTAGCATGTAAACGTGCGTTGCTTAGATGGGCCAAGAGATGCAAGAATGAAATTTGATGGCATGTATTACAGCAACATCCGAGTTGGCAACCTCAGAGTTACATCTGATCATCAAGCTCCTTAGTTCTATAATAATGCAACAATTTTAAGATATAGCTTAAAATAGTTGTTTGGCGAATAAATCCTATCATAGATTTAAAGAAATTTATTTTTTTGGCGAACTTTTTATCACGAAAATTAAATATGGATGTCAAATGAAGGCATTGCTGGCTTTCTGGCACAGAGATAGAGCGTCTTTTTCGTGTTCTGTGAGTCCCGGGTTCGAGTCCCGGTTCAAAAATGGTTGTTCTTCTATGTTCTATCTGTGAGATGTGTGAATGTGCCCTACCCCCTGTAAAAAGTGCTGTGCAAGTGTGTAAGTTTCATCCTCATATGAGCTAGAAGTCAGACTTCTGTCCTCGGATGCTCAGGGGTCCATATCTTTAGAAGCTACTACACCCCTCTTTCCGTGGTAAAAAGCGGACACGACTTCACCACCATCATCATCAAATGAAGGCAATTTCCATCAACGGTTAACTGTTGATGTGTTTACGTAAGTATATATAAAATCGTCACTCGAAGATGCTGTAAGATACATAAAAATTTAATATGGGAGGTTTCTTTGGTGAGCGGGTTCTTTATTGTTGACTCTTGTCAAACTTTTGAAAAATTTAGTCTGCTATATAGATATTTCATTTGATAAATGGAAAATTTATGTTCAATTGAAAATCCAAGATTTCGAAAGAGACTTCGTTGTAATATATAGGCATTTTTGATATATGCCGGCATATATGTATGAATACACATGCAGGCGTCCTGGCATGGTTATTCTCCCAAGTTCTATCTGCAAGGTGTGTGAATATGCCCCCCCCCCCCCTGTGAAAAGGGGCTGTGCAAGCGAATGTGATGAGTGAGTAGTAAAAGTCATAATCTTGGCCCTAGTTGGCGCTACTTCAAAATAGGAAACGCCAATTAGGCTTAAAATCACCAAATACCTCAGCGAGCTTGTCCAGGGCAAGGGCCATAAGGAAAACAATATGTGTGAATGCTTTTGTTCGCTATATAAAAATTTTATTCGATATATGGAAAAATTACGACGTCTGAGCTGACAAAAAGAGGACATTTGAATACTTCAGTTTTCGTGTTAAACCGATGAGGTTCCACATTTGTTAGAATGGGGGTTTCATATAAAGTGAACTGACAAAACTTTTTACAATGTCTATGAAAAATTTGAATTAATTTGTTAAGAAGGAATATGCTCTCTTTCACAAGGAAACCCTGAATTTTTGTCTCCTTTAACAAAATCTAAGGTTCATCAGGCGTAAGTTAAGCATGAAAACTTCAAAAGGAGCGAAATGGTCAAATAAATAACGAATGCGGTCAATTCTACCAGACAATAAACAGGTAATGATCTGGAAAAGGCGAGGAAAAAAATTGAAAAAAGATTTTTCTCCCAACTTTTCCATCTGATTACTTCCATGTGAAGACGTCACACATCATGTGCGGTCATCTGTGGCGCGGATTCGTAACTAACACCCGCTCTCTCCTCCCTCCATTAACTCGCCCAAACTCCCCGCCCATGAGCATTTCACTTCTTCTTTCTTTTGGCATAGAGGCGCTCATATTGTATATTTAATAGTACTTTGTTCAAATCAGTTCAAAGAACCTGACAAACTATGAAAAAGGAACAATATGGGTAAGCGAAACAATTTTTTTCCATAGATATTCCTTGTAAAATAGTAAAATAGGACAATACGTCTCATTCTAATTCACATCAACAGCTAATCAACAGCTATATATATATATATATATATATATATATATATATATATATATATATATTAATAAAAATGCAACTCGAAATGCGTTGCTAAGCGCAAAACTGGAGAACGCCTTGACCGATTCGGCTAAATTTAAAAAAATATTTTCGTTAAGACACGAGGATGGTTCTTATGGAGAGAAAAAATTAAAAAATTGCGTGGAAAATAGTTAAAACGACACTTTTCTTACTTTTCCGCCAAAAATTTTCATTTCATTCCCCCACACCAACTGAGTTAGATAGCAGGAAGTAATAAATTATGATTTGTTTAGAAAGAAATATGCGAAGTCAGTTGGTATTCATTTATAGATAACGAGATGTTTAAAAAAGGAAGAAAATAGTTGCTTTTATTATTAATCTGTATGGATATTTAATTTATGCCTGCTCAAAATAAAGTCTGGGTAGGGAAGAAAAAAATAAAGAAAAGAAAGGTGTGTGTGTGTCACCATTATTTTCTCTGTGCGCGTTATTTTCCAAGCTGTTTTTAAGCTTTCGCATCTCTTAAAAACCAATTGTGTCTTTGTTTAGTGTGTTAACATTTATGAAAATTTGAATCTCATTATTCTATAAAAACGTAGAATTTTAGAACTTTCCCGCAACCATGTAAGTAAAATATCAATTCCGGGACAATCGTTGCTCGGATAGAAAGAGAAAGATGAGTAGTACAATGAACAGAACATCGGAAGAAAATAATACTGTAAATGAATGATACGATTATCAAAATTTATTTGGTTTAAAAATATTTTGGTGAAAATAATGTTATGAGACACAGCTACATGAAATATTAGCGAGCAAATTTTAGCGAGCATTAATACTGGCGAACCGAC
>JAOUZG010052315.1:3481675-3492307 GCA_026289955.1 Argiope argentata | reverse complement strand
CACACACACACACACACACACACACACACACACACACACACACACACGTACGCACACACACACACGTACGCACACACACACACACACGCACACACACATGCGCGGGCATCTTCATATATATATGTACTTCATATAAATATGTACATAATACAGGTATTAAATGGTATTCGTCTTCCTTAGCATTCTTTCAATGAAAAAAAAGTCACACGTTTAAATATTCAATGGAGGGTAGAAAATGGTTTGAGTTTTTCATTCTTAACCATGAACATATTGTAACAGATACTTAAAACGCCTTGAAAAACTAATTAAATTTAAACTAAATAATTTTACAGCTGTTAAAATAATAGTATTCACCCATTCGAAACGGTTCAGGATTTCGACCACGATTCTTTGAAGGCGAAAATTATAAATCAATATTATTAAAATTCAATACCATGCCACCCGTCTTTATAGCTCAGACATGATGAGAAATCTGTCTCGAAGGGTTAAAAAATATAATTTTTTTAAAAATTTAAAACAGCGTAAAAATATTTTTTTTCGCAGGTAATGTTTTCGGAAGTTATCTTGAAAATACACCAAAGCGTTCGTGTTTAATTCATTAAAATTTTAAAGAAAATTTTGAATTTTTTTCCCTGAACACTTGGTATTCACTTCTGAATTTTACTTTTAGTTTAATGTAGGTTGTTACTTCTTAAGAATTTTTAATTTAAATTTAATGGTTCTGTAGTTGCTGTATTTGTGAAAAAATGCAAAATCCAACTCTATATATTTATATAATGCAGCTAATATGTAAATGCAGCATGTTAATATATCATCTTCTTAAATAGATAATATAGTTAATATATCATCTTCTTCATTTAAATTATTCTTTTTAAATAGATAAATGTTCGTCTGAATTTGAAGATCCGGTAGTATTTCTATTTGTGATCTTCTTAAATAGATTAGTGTTAATTTAACCCCTTAACCGGTTTTCCCGTACACCGTGGGTGCATCGATTTATCGAATTTTGGTAGTTGTAAACAAAAAATAAATCATTCATAACAACTATAATTCAATAATAAAATGACTTCGAATACGTAGATAAGCCAAGTATTCCATGGATTTCCATTTGAATCAAAATAAGAAAATATTCAAAAATTAGAAGGTGTCATCTTATTAGATAGAAAAGAAAATAAATCAGTTAAGGGGTTAAATTTGATTATTTCTGTAGTTTTTTTATTCTGCATTATATAAAATAACTCTATATATTTATATAATGCAGCTAATATATAAGTGCAACATGTTAATATATCATCTGCTTAAATGAATAATTGTTCATCTAAATTGATCTTTTTAAATAGATAAATGTTCATCTAAATTTGAAGTTCCACTAATATTTCTATCTGTGTTCTACTTAAATAGATAATTGTTCATTTAAATTTGATTATTCTGTAGTTTTAGTATTTGTGAAAATGAAAAAATGTCAAATCTAACTCTATATATTTATATAATTCAGCTAATATGTAAATCTATTAGTGCAGCATGTTAATATATCATCTTCTTAAATGGATAATTGTTCATCTAAATTGTTCTTCTTAAATAGATTATTGTTTATCTAAATTTCTCATCTTAAATAGATAAATGTTGCTCTAAATTTAAAGATCCAGCAGTATTTCTATTTGTGTTCTTCTTAAATAGATAATTGCTCATCTCAATTTGATTATTCTGTAGTTTTTGTATTTGTGAAAAAATTCAAAATTCAACTCTCTATATATTTATATAAAGCTGCTAATATGTAAATCTACTTGTTCAACACCTTAATATATTATTTTCTTAAATAGATAATTGTTCATCTAAATTTGAAGATCCTGTAGTATATTTGTATTTCTGAAAAGTCGTAAACTGACTGGATAAATTCATATGATGCGGCTAATATATAAATCTATTAGCGCAGGCATGTCAATATATTAGCTTCCTGAATGGATAACCATATTTTATTATTTCTCTTCAAGGGGAAAATTACAATTGTTTTCCCTTTCCGAGAGGATGCTTTAGTCAGATTTAGCTGAATCTATTCCCCTGTGTTATAGATTGGATACTGGATCCGGCTCTAGGTCATGTTTATTTTAATCTATACTTTTAATGTGAATTTTAATCTGGATCTTATATGTCGCCATTTCATGTGTTCAGTATTAATAAATAAGGCAAAAACTGCATTCCATCGCTAATTGAAATGAATGTTGTTGTTATTAGTGGTATTTGCCATGGACAAGCTTCGCCGGGTCATCAGCGAATTTCAAGCCGAAAGGAGCGTCTCTTGTTTTGAAGTAGCATAAACTAGGACCAAGAGTACGACTTAGCTACACACTCATCACAGTTGCTTGCACAGCGCCTTTTTACAGGGGGGGGGGCACTTTCATACACTTTACAGATAGAACACAGAAGAACAACCATGCCCGATCCGGAACTCCCAGCTCTCTTGGAAGACGACTACCCCTATGCCAGGATACCAGCATTGAAAATAATTCACACCACTAACGGTTACTCCGCCTCTCCCTAAAACATTCGGCCAAATCTGAATGTCCGAAACACCACGGTATTGATAGTAACTATGGTTGAGTCTTATGCAACGTTCATGCGAGGTCAATTATTGCACATAATAATTAGCCTAGGACAAATGCAGCTTTACGAAACAAGTCCTCTCGCAGGAGGCATGTTCTGTCATCCGTTAGAGGTAGTCAGCCCCACATCATTTCTGAATTCATCAAGGCGGCTAGAACCAACCATCAAGGTGGAAGATTACCTTTTTCGAGGTGCTCCTCCGAGGAACCATCCTTAGCAGGTACGTACGTCATGGTGTCTCTTTTTGATTGTCTTAGTTTGCCCCCTATCTTTTGAACTGTCTGTAGCTCCCCCGGAAGGGTTCAGCTCTTATTTGGAAGTGGTATCCTCCCAGTTTGACAGCTATAGGTACTCTAGAACACTATAATCAAATGATGAAAAATTCTGAGTCTACAAATATGAAACAGGTCATTTCAAACAAAAACCTTTTTTAGAAAAATATCGATTTTAAACTTCCAATGGGGATAATTCAATAGCATTCAATTTAAAGATATTTAACGATACTGAACAGAAACACTTGGTTACATAACACTCAGTGAAAAATTATCTTTTGTTTTTCTGCTCCAAACATATACATCTTCCATTCGACAATATAGATACAAGAAGCAGTTAATGTTTCAAGCATGATGTGATTTAGTGATCTCGCTAAATTTAGATTCGAAACATTGTAATTATGCAACTAGATTTTTTGTACTGAGCCTTACTGATAAAAGAATGCAAATTTTTGGTGATGGATGTTTGTTTAAGTCAAACTTTTCATTAACTATTCCACGCCACGCCTTTGCACGACGGAGTGAAAACTACTTAAAATAACTGAATGGATATGGAAAACATGTTTACGCTCTCTGTCCGATTACAATAAAGAAATTGTTGTCTAGTGCGTTATCGGGACTACCTTCAAAATACGAGGTTATCTATACTCGAAACTTTAATCGATGATTTGTATACACACAAGTAATTCATTTCGGTTCATCACTTTTTTGCGGTGACTAATGATGAGTTATCAGGACAACCGATTTGGAGCTCCACTCCGATAAAAGATATAACAAGTACACAAGTTAAAAGATAGTTTCTTCTTGTTTTTATTGGTTTCCGGTTTGTATTGGATACCATACAACGCAAACTTGCTGACTAGTGCCAATAGTGTTAGTTTAATTTAGTGTAGTAATATTAACGACCCGTTTTAAAGTAATGCCAGGGAGGTTGGGATCGAATTTCATACTTTTGAGCTCCCATCAGATGACGAGGGTGATACTTGAATTGGCACCTCCCTCTCCAAGCTACTAGACCACGCAAAAGGGAAACGTTAGGTCAACGGATTTAAACCATCACTTGACACGCTTATGCAATGGCTCTTCGGTGGAATCAGGTCTTGAACCTGGAACAAAATCGTACAGTCTACCAAATTTTAGACCAATTCGATCATTGTTGTCATGTTGTTATTGTTGTTACTTATGGCACTTGCCATGGACTAGCCCCGCTGATACATCAGCAGATTTTAAGCCGGATATATACGTCTCTTGTTTTACAAGTAGCGCCATCTAGGGCCAAGAGTACGAATTAGCTACACACTCTTCACAACCCTTTTTAGGGGGTGGACTACATTCATGCATATTTATTCACTCGTCTCAGATCGTAATTTAGACCTGGAACAGAGAACGATCACCTCTGACCCAGTACCCCCAGTGATATTACTCTCGATATGGAGGACTTTGCGACCACGAACAGATTTAACGAGCGCCAATCGCCACACACTCGAGGAATCTTTTGGCCGGTGAGTTTCCAATCCGTAACCTAAGGAGTGCTAGTCCAACGCTCTATCAACCAGGTCATCCCGGCCTTGTTGTAGTGTTCCACTTAACAGTGGAAAGAGGGGTGCAGTAGCTTCTGAGGGTATGGACCCTTGAGCACCCAAAGGAAGTAATCTGATTTATAGCTCGCACACGTCACAAACCCTTTTTACGGAGCAGACTTCATTCATGCATTCATTCAATCATCCACAGATCATAATTAGATCTGGAACAGAGTACGATCACCTCTGACCCAGAACCTCCTATGTTATTAGTCTCGACATGGAGGGTTTTGTGGCCACGACATATTTAACGAGCCCCAACCACACATATTTGGAGAGTCTTCGGTCGGTGAGGCTCTAACACGCAACCTAATTCGATGTATTCCTTTTATTAGCCAAAAAATATTTTTTCTCCCAATTCTCTAAAAGACTTTTACCACCTGTTGTTGTTGTTTCTAATGGCACTTGACATGGACAAGTGCGCTACGTCCGCCAGCGATATTAAACCGTCTCTTATTTAAGAAATAGTGCCACCTACAGCCAAGAGTACAACTTAGCCACACACTCATCACATTCGCTTGCACAGCCCTTTTTACGGGGGAGCATATTCATATTTCTCACAAAGAACACACAGAAGAACAAGCATGCCCTAACTGGGACTCGAATCCGGGACTCCCAGATTACAAAGAAGACGTGCTAACTTTGAGCCAGGACACCAGCACTTTTGCTACTTAATTAGTATATTTTATTTTCATAGATGTTTTTCAATCTTTTTTATACAAATATTTAAAAATATAACTACTTTTGGATGTTTTTTTCAAAAAAATTCGTCTCAAACGTAACTACATACTTGACAATTCCATCTTAAGTTCGAGAAGCCTTAACTTATAGAACAAAACAAATAAACACTATGTTTAGGATATATCAACAGGTGAGCAAGATTCTTGAATACTTTTTTTCGAAAAAGTGTCATTCTGGAACGAATCAGAGTCTTCTGAAATAATGGAGGAACCATTTGCGGGTCTAGAATGAATAGGTGAAAGGCAGACGACTTTTCACGAGCAGAGATTAATCCTAAAGGTGATTAAAGAGGAAATAATTGCTTTCATAAAGATATACATTTAACAGAATCCATTGAAAAAAAGATATTTAGAGGCGAAATTAATGGGCACTGGGACAAGAAACTGGTAATGGATATTAATAAGGGAGCTGAAAGTGGGGATACTGCCATTTAGATATTTATGGTATTCATTACAAAGATATGGTACGATTTGATATCGAAGGAATGACCGTAATGGACTACTATTAGGAGAAACATTTGATTTCAATCGAAATCAAGATTGGACTGTCATTTCAGAATTAATTCATGTGAAAACAATAGATAGGAATTCCATCAGCATTATGGTGAGAGAGAGGGGGAGAACCAGTTGGAATGTCTCGAAATTTCGATTGTTTTGTCTCTTTCGTCCTTTAAGAGACAAAATCGAGTTAGATTTATGAATACCTTCAAATTCTAATACTGATATGCAGTTTTCATACTAAGATTATATACCAGTCTCGTATAATTTTATATGAATATTTATTTTATTTCTCCGGGTGGTATTTTAGAATTTGACAAATTTAAGTTTTATTTTGATGAATAACAGACAGAGCAACAATTAATCCACCATTTAACGGATTTCATTAAAAATTTCCTTTACTGTATTTTTTTAAACTTAACTTAGTTCTTAATTTTCTAAATTCTGTAGTCTTTAAATCAAATATATTTCTTTTTTTATTTCTATACATATATATTATTCAAATTTTCAATCGTTAATAAAATATTTTTTATTCATCCATTCAAGTTCAAATTCATTTTTTTAAATTTATAGTCCACGACAGTTGATATTAATACAGGTTTTTCAAATATTAATTCAATAATTAAATGTAACTAATTTTTACTACTTTAATTAGAGTTTTAGCAGTTTGTAATGAAAGTTGAAATCAACAGGCAGTAGCACAATCGGTAAAATGCGACGGTTTCAGTGTTTTTCACGTTTAGTGATTATATTAATTATAGTTATTTAATAAAAAGTAAATAATAAAAATTTTCTTTGTTGATCTAAGTAGGAATTAACTTTAAAAAATTCTTTTATTTCACATTTTATATTTTATTCCTTTAGATAGTGTTTTTGAATTTGACGAACCTCTTCAAGTTTGTTTTTGATGAATGAATCAACAGACCAACAACTAATCAACCATTTAAGGATTTGATTCAAAATTTTATTGCAAGTAATAATTATAGTGATAAAGTTATTAGCAAATATTCATTTTGTGACGTTTTCGGATAGATAAGGAGAAATATATCAAATTCTGTTCCCACGGGAAAGCAATTATAGATAACGGAGGAATTTGTGGAAGGTGGAGATTGCAGACTAGACGGAACCAAGACGTCTCCTGGCTAGACGCCGTTTCCCCCTCTCTTGTGATTGGTCATTTGCCATCCAGGGCTGGTTCTTGAGACCGAGATAAAAAGGAAGAGAACCAGGTGTAGGGAGCGAAGGGTTAGGAGCAGACTGACGAAACAACATCTGGTGCTTGGAGGGAGGATTCAACTTGGAATTCTGTGGAAAATTTTTTGGAGAGAATTAGGAAGGTACGTAGGCCGCCTCGCCCTGTAGCCGAGCCCACGTGGAGTTCACCGGAACCTTTGGAAACATTCAGCGTCTCGTCTGAAGTGTGAAAGCTCATCCGAGCTTTGGAAATACCTCCAATTAGCTGAACAGCTGTCTCCTGAGCTGCTCTTCCAGCCAGTTCATCACCTTACTCTCTACAAAACCCAGCAGGTAAATCGACAAGCAGAGAATCCCGAACCTCGGGCCAGATCTTGCGGGAGTTTCAAGAACTCCACCCTCCTTCTTCTACGAGAGAGACTACCTTACTATTTGAGGCACAGCACCTTCCCCTAGTGGAACTCCGAGCGTAATTGCCTAGGTGTTCGTAACCTATTTAATCAAGAAAGTGTAATTGTGCAAATTATATATGTATTATAGCTGGAAATAAATAGATTTTTATTTCTCCAAGTCCTGGTTTGTTTACGGCCCAACTCACCAGTAGCCCCGGCCAAAACGTTACAATTTAAACACAAAAATAACTGAAAATAAAGATATGGATTTATAGCGCTACTTTTGTGAATAGTGTTCTTGAAATCTAAACAGATCTTGGTTTTACGAATAGATAGTGACGAATCATTCTTTACAGCAAATTCTTTCGGGAAATCTTCCCTTCACAAGTCTCATCGACAAGGGAACACATTTTTCTATACAACATCAGCACCAGTTTCGTTCACAAAGATCGTGCTTGTATTTCCTCTGCACCAGTCCTTCATTCTGAACTACAGATTTTATTGGTACATCATCAATACTGTTACAATCGGGCGAACGCTCGCCAGAGCTGAAAACGTTGGCGGCGCGTCACAAGGCGCTCCGTGCCAGCCGAGTTGACTTGGCGGGAGGAATATTCTGGTAACCCCGAGTCAATTCCGCGTTTTCCCTCGGTGATCGCCGAAGCCTCTCGGTTCTTTCGCCGTAGCACGGCCACGCTTTCGCCCGACTATATAAGAGGCGGGTTGCCGTCTTTCTGCAGTTGATCGCTCAAAGTGGATCTCTCTTTGAGAAGAGAAGCGTTTCGCTTACTTGTAGCTTTTCGCTTGTTATTGGTGAGCTGAGTTTGCGTTTGCTGTTAACGCTGTGTTATTGAGCTCGCTGTGATTGACTGTTGCTGTGCTATACTATAGCTGTTTTGGAAACCGTGTTTATTGTGCGGAAGACTTGCATTTACGCTGTAAGTGACTGATTATTGCTGGATTGTGTTTTCTGAAGTTTTACTTTTCCAAGTCGTCCTGTATATACCTGTAAATAGCTGTAAATAAATTTGTTTGTGCTGTCCTCAAATAAAGTCCATTCAATCCGATCCCGCTACGCTAAAAAACGTAACAATACCAATCCGGAACAAAAAGGGACAAGTTTTATAGAGACAGTATTTGTACTTGAAAGATGATTGGTGTAGGAATATATCCCAATTCATATGATAATTTGTACCAGTATATAAATTTGGAGATAATACGCAAAAGAAATTAAATAATATATAAAAATAAATTAAAGATAATGCATAAACATTATTTATTTAGGAATAACACAATTCATTTACGGGAAAACCCAGCGAATGTGGTTTCCTCCAAACTTTCTGTCATAATCTCTTATAAATTTGTCGTGCCAGAGAACATTTTATTGGCGCACAGTAGTTACGATATATTAACCTTCGGCATGATTTTTGTATTTTTATTGAATCTCTCGTGTCATCCTTGGCGACTTATTTGGCGGTATGGTATTAACAGTGTCCAAAAATCGAATTTGTGTTTTAGAAATGCCTTTCTCAACCCCTTAAATCAAAAAAATGGCATAAATTTGCATTTGTTGTCACAAATTCCCGTTCGGAATTTGTTGTATTTCAGTCTTTGCATTTTTTGAATTATCATGCTTACATGTATCTGAAAGTACAGACCTACAGACAAACAAAAGGGCATCGGAGGCCTGGTTATAAGATCTCGGCATTTGAGCCGTAGGATTTTAATTTTGAGTCCAAATCCCACCGAAGAACCGCCTTGTAAACTTAAATCCATCAGGGCTAAACGTTTTCTGGCTCGTGTGGGGTAAGGTACAGAAGGAAGTGCAAGCCCAGGTATCGTCCTCGTCATCTGACCATGATTTAAAATTATGAAATGCATTCCTAAATAGCCCTTGTGTTGTTTTAAAATGGAATATTAATGCAACTAAA
Source organism: Argiope argentata (assembly GCA_026289955.1). NCBI lineage: Eukaryota > Metazoa > Arthropoda > Arachnida > Araneae > Araneidae > Argiope > Argiope argentata. The sequence goes on along the minus strand of JAOUZG010052315.1, from coordinate 3,483,099 downwards.
AGTAAAAAACTAAAACGCAGACAGTCAACTCATAGTTGCATTTGTCTCAAAGTTGAAAAAAGTTGTGTTTGTCTCATAGTTGTATTTGTCTCAAAGTGTTTATACTAGAGATGTTAAATCTGCGCGCCAAATTTTTCCTGTATAGCTCTCTTCATTTGTAATTATCGTTTTAACTGATATTTAAATAGACGGACTTGATATTACTAAATATTTGATATATATCTGCAAATATGGTGTTAAGATCATATACAAATTTCAGGCTTACTAGTTCAAAACGTTTTTGGGTTAACATTGTCACAGACAGACAGATGGACATTTTATAAAAATTATGTTTTTCGAACTCAGCGAGGTTTATAACACGGAGATTTGACAAAATCAAGAGTTCGAATACTTCGAGAATTAATGTACTTTTTCTATACCACTTAGAGGAGAAAGTAAAAACCAATGCTTGTTATCTAGTCTATGGTTGAGATAAAGTTTTTACTGAAAATTTTTCTGGTTGTGTGAGTAATAAGATATTCTTACTAATCTATGTAGTTTATCTAAAAGATAGTTTATCTGCCCACTTATCTCAAAGACAGCTTATCCGCTTGTTTATCTCATATTAACAGAAAAAAGAAAAGATGGAAAATCTTTAGATATGGAATTATTTTAACTAATCACTTATCTGGAAATTTCTAAGTTTTTCTAAGCATCTACACTGCCTGAAAATATTACTCAATACTTTTTTTAAAATTGTTTGTTTAGTATTTTTTATGTTTAGGGAAGGTCACCATTTCCTGCATGCATTTATATAACTCTATTTATTTTTTTATGTTTGTTAACACGAAATTTTGTAATCCAATTTTTGTTTTTCCACTTCTTGATACTCTAAAGTTTTGAAATTCTGTTCATTTGTTCCATGATGTCGATTATAACATAATGTTTCAATATTTTCATAATTTAGGTAGCAGTTGCTTGTTGAATATCATCTTATTTTGATTCATTAAAAGGGAATATTTCTGATTGAGAAAATTTATTATACAAAATTACATAATGTTTTTAATGATTGCAGTTATAAAATATATTTAAAAAGAAAAAGAGAAATTATTATTAAGAAGAAGATAAAGAGAAGATATGAGAAATTTAAGAAAACAAAAGGAAAAACTTTAGTTTTAGTTTAGCCACCTGCAGTCATTAATATTAAAAAGTTAAAAAAAACACATTTGTATAAGTCTAACCACCTATAATAATTAATACTAAAATGTAATAAAAACTGTATAAGTCTAGCCACCTGCAGTCATTAATACTAAAAAGTAAGAAAAAACCCTTTAGTATATATTTAGACAACTGCAGTCAATAATAGTCTAAAAAAACACATTAGTATAAGGCTAGCTACTTGCAGTCATTAATATTAAAATATAAAAAAACTGCAATCATTAATA
>JAOUZG010052315.1:3440749-3481416 GCA_026289955.1 Argiope argentata | reverse complement strand
ACACACACACACACACACACACACACACACACACACACACACACACACACACACACACACACACACACACACACACACACACACACACACACACGCACACACACACACACACACACACACACACACACACACACACACACACACACACACACACACACACACACACACACACACACACACAAGTCAAGCCACCTGCAGTCATTAATACTAAAATGTTAAAAAAAAATCAATTACAAAACTGCGGGAGTAATCTTATCAAAAACTAATTTTTGTACATAATATTTAATAAAGTATATGCCTCACCCTCCTCAAATAATTATGGACTTTAGGCAACTCCATAAGGGTTACAAGTGTGTAGAATTTTATTTTCAAAATCGAGCGCATAAGAATATCGTGCGTCGGAGTATGGCGAAGATAACCTGTATTTGCATACAATTTGCATGCTATTGACGAACAGCAATTACAAAATATCGATCTCCAGTGTAAATCTATCGTGCTGTGTTTGGCTTATCGACGATTAATCGCTTGCATTTCGTTAAAACACGTTTATAAAAAAATCGAATATGTATTTGCCTGACCAAAATTTGACATGGTACCACAACTGTAGTCACACGATTATTGTCCCACCAGAGAACACTCTGTTGGTGAACAGAAATATTAACCTTTGGTATGTATTTAGAAAATTTACTGAATTTATTATGTCATCCTTGGCGATTCTTTGACGATTAATTCCTGACAGGCCATCAATAGGGTCCAAAAAAACGAATTTGAGTTTTAGATTTTTTCACAACATATTGAAACAAAAATTTGACACAAAATTGCATTTGTTTTCACAAAATCCCATACGAAATTTGATAAATTTAAGTCATTGCATTTTTGAATTATCGTGTTTGCGTTTTCCTGAAAGTACAGCCCTACAGACAGCCAATTACAAAATATCAAGCTTTGGTGCAAATCTCTACTTGATTTATCGACGATTAATCACTTGTATGTCGTTGAAATGCATGTCTCAGAAAATTGAATATGTATATTACCGTTAAAGTATATAATGCAGCTATTTTATAGAATACCTAGTTATTCCATGAAATAACCGATCGTGTCCGTTAAAATGTGTAATATGTTATTAACCTGACACTTTAACTAGTTATTCTATGATATAACTAGGTATTCTATAAATTAACTAATGAGAGGCAGTTAAAGTGTAAAATAAACAATTTATCTAAAATGAAATAACTAGGTATTCTATAAATAAGCTAATGATAGACAATATTAAAATGAAAAAGAAGCAATTTCTCTAATTTATGCATCATATAAATGGTATTTATGGAAATGTACCATTGAATCATTTGTTACCACAAGGATTACTAAAACGACACTTGAAATTACAAAGAACATTATTTCTAAAACAAAAACATTTTTTGTTGGCACACTGGCTTTTACACGAACATTTTTAAAATCCCTGACTAGTACTTAAACTTTGAGCTGTAGCAACCGACCGGAGCGATATTTCTACATCCGGTACTTCTTCGATTGAAATTAATTTTTGTTCGCAGACACTGAACTGGGATCGAGAATATAATAGTTTTACGCGGCCGTTTCTTGTGCCCTATTGGAAAAATCCTTCTTCGGTTATTTTTATGATGATAGATTTGAATTGATGAATAGATTTGGCATCACCTTTTCCTCTATCAACTTCAGACATAGGGATATGGACGGTAAACCCCACAGATGCTTCAGAATGAGATTTATCCGACGTTAATTTCATCTTTTTCGCTTAAATTTCTAAATAGTTTTTATGATATAGACTATTTTACACTTTAACGGTTTGCAAATCGTTATTCTATGAAATAACTAGTTAAACCATCAAATTCAAGAGAGTTTTACAATTTACAAACACGATCAGTTATTTCATGGAATGACTAGGTATTCTATAAAATAACGGATTTCATACTTTAACGGTAACATGTATATTGAACGTATGTTTACAAGGTGACTGATACCTAAATTTGACATGGAACTACAACTGTAGTCACCAGATCGCTAAATTCTATTTATTTAAGTCAGTACGTTTCAGAATTATTGTATTTATATGCATATGAAAGTAAAATTTGGATGATGGCCAACTGCATAACGTATTTTGGGTACAAATTTGAAACGTATCTTCTCTCCAAATGTTACCCTGTGCACCAAATTTTATATATTTAGTTGATAACGTTTTGTAATGATCAAAAATTGAGCCTTCACTAAATTGATTTCATTCAGGATTTGATAAAAGTCTACAAGTTTGATGTAAATACCATCTATCAAATTTCATTTGTCTAGGTGTAAGAATTTTTAAGTTATAATGCGGGTCGGGATAGCCTGGTTGGTAGGGCGTTCGATTCGCATCCCTTTGGCTGCGAGTTCGGACCCGCCAGCCGAAGACTCTCCGTGTGTTTGGTTGGTGACGCACTTTAAATCTGTCGTGGGCACAAAGTCTTCCATGTCGAGAGTAATACCACTCGGAGTACTGGATCAGAGGTGATCATTCTCTGTTCAAGATCTAAATTACGATCTGTGGATGAATGAATGAAGTCCCCTCCGTACAAAAGGGTTGTGAAGTGTGTATAGCTAAGATGTACTCTGGGCCCTAGAAGGCGTTGCTGAAAAACAAGAGACGCTCATTCGGCTTGAATCGCTGATAGGTTTGTCAGAGAGCTTCAAAATTGCAATAAGTAACAACAATTAATTATGTTCACAGATAAGTGTCGTTGTAAATATGCTTTTTTCGGTTTTAGGAAAGCTTGGGATTTTGAGATTCATTAAAGTCTTCAGTTCTAATTTTCTTGAGGATTATAATATTTTCTATTGGAGAAAGTGAAAGAAGTATTTTTTTAAAAATACATGTTCAAATGACAGAATTATTTAAAGTAAAAAAACTAAATTACAACTTTTAAATGTCGAATCTACCATTTACTAAAATTGTTTACCCTACAATAAAAAATTGTTCAATACCTTTTCTATGTTTTGTATTGACATTTTCTTTTTTTTTGTTGGGGATTTTAAAGATTATCTCCAATTGTTGTGACTTTTCAGTTACTTATTAAAAGCATACATATAGTAAAAAGAAAAAGTTAAACGAAAATATAACAATTTTTATTCAATGCATTAAAGTTAATTTATTTTTTTAATCTCATTAAAAAGTCTATTATAAGCAAAATCGTAAAATATAATTACAGCATATAACATATAATTACAGCGCAACACAATGAAAGAAAAAGTTTAATTTTTTCGCGTTTCGTTTCTTTTATTGTCTGATAGATAAAACAGGAAATTAATCAAAATAAAATCAACTTTCAAGATGAATTTTGAAAAAAAGAAAAAACATAAAAACAAATGGAAACAAAACAAAAACATTTGTGGTAGATCAGGAAAGGTTTTACTGTTTACTCACACATTACGACATTTTCTTTCTTTTTTTTTTCCAAAAATAAAATTAAATGACTACGACGAATGAAATATGCGTTTTAAAACCTTTTCAGCAAACGACCTTGAAATGTAATTCACCAAAAAGGAGACGCTCAAATAAATGGCGCATTAAACGGTCTGAGTCACAGCGGATTTCTGTCTACCACAAATGTTTTTGTTTTGCTTTTATCACTGCAAAGAGTGAACATAAATTAGTCAGGCTCCAGTTATAATTTACGGAGATATTGTTTTAGATAAAGGGGAAAAAATGAAAAAAGCCGGGATAAATATTTATTATAAGTGATCGACCGAAAATTACATAATTTGCAAAAACGTATTTTGAATTTTATTCAGTCAATTATTGAAGTCAAATTATTGAAAAAATATTAATTATATTTTAATTTTTTAATTAATACTAATATTAATTAAAAATATTAATTTGACAAATTTTATAATTGAGTCAAATTATTAAACATTATTATTTAAAAATATTAATTGTAGCTTTTGGGGGTTAAAATTGAAAAATTTGGCACTTTTGTGTCTGTGAAATAATTTTAATTTTTTTAAATTCTAAATTCATTGTTTACGAATGGCCGAATTTCTATTGAGAAAAATAGGTAGCAGACCAGGACCATTAGGCTGAGAAGAAGCCTCGTGTGGGTCGATTAAAAATTATTTTATTTTCTTGATTGCCAAAAAAAAATGCTTGTAAAAAATACAGATTTCATGAATAATAAAATTTTATTCTATAAATGGATAATAAAATTCTATTCTATTTATATTATATTCTTTAAAATTCTCTTCTATTCTCTGAATAATCTATTCTATGTAATTCTATTCTATTCTATGAATAATATATTCTATGTAATTCTATTCTTTTCTATTCTATGAATAATCCATTCTATGGAATTCTATTCTATTCTATGAAAAATATATTCTATGGAATTCTATTTTATTCTCTGAATAATCTATTCTATGGAATTCCATGCTATTCTATGAAAAATATATTCTATAAAATTCTCTTCTATTCTCTGAATAATCTATTCTATGTAATTCTATTCTATTCTATAAATAATATATTCTATGTAATTCTATTCTATGGAATTCTATTCTATTCTATGAATAATCTATTCTGTGGAATTCTATTCTATTCTATGGAATTCCATGCTATTCTATGAAATTCTATTCTATTTAATTCTATACTATTCTATCTCATTCTATTCTATTCTATGGAATTCCATACAATTCTATGGAATTCTATTTTATTCTATAAATAATCTATTTTATGGAATTCTATTTTATTCTATAAATAATCTATTTTATGGAATTCTATTTTATTCTATAAATAATCTATTTTATGGAATTCTCTTCTCTTCTATGGAATTCCATACAATTCTATGGGATTCTATTTTATTCTATGAATAATCTATTTTATGGAATTCTATACTTTTCTATGAATAATCTATTTTATGGAATTCTATGCTATTCTATGAATAATCTATTTTATGGAATTCTATACTATTCTATGAATAATCTATTGTATGGAATTCCATACTGATCTATGAAATTCTATTCTATTCTATTGAATTCTATTCTATTCTATTTAGTTCCATACTATTCTATCTAATTCTATTCTATTCTATGAATAATCTGTTTTATGGAATTCTATTCTATTCTATTTAGTTCCATACTATTCTATCTAATTCTATTCTATTCTATGAATAATCTGTTTTATGGAATTCTATTCTATTTTATGAATAATCTGTTTTATGGAATTCTATTCTATTCTATGAATAATCTATTCTATGGATAATCTATTCTTTGGAATTTTATATTAATCTATGGAATTCTATTCTATTCTATGAATAATCTATTCTATGGATAATCTATTCTTTGGAATTTTGTATTAATCTATGGAATTCTATTCTATGCAATAATCTATTCTATGGATAATCTATTCTTTGGAATTTTATACTAATCTATGGAATTCTATTCAATGCAATAATCTATTCTATGGATAATCTATTGTTTGGAATTTTATACTAATCTATGGAACTCTATTTTATTATATCAATAATAAAATTATTATTTAATACATTTACTTAATTAGTAAGATAATTATAAAGACAGTCATTAGCTTCAATTATATTGATAATACTGATTTATGGCAATTTTTTTCCGACCTCAATGAATTTTCCCAAAACGTTTTCCCCAAGTGTACTTTACAAGAAAATTTTCCATTGTTTCAATAAATGAGCTAAAAATACACAGACGGTTTTTTAAGTTATCAAATAATTTTTATATGAATAGGAGAGATGAAAGCAAAAATGTTGTATTGAAAAAATTCCACTGTATTTGAGATATGAAATACCCATTATTATTTAACTAATAATCGTCTTAATTAGCCTAATTCGCTCGGAAAAACGTTTAAAAACCATTCCTTTCTTCTCAGTTTTTCCAGGCAAGTTGGGAACAGAATTGTTCTATTGTCTGAAGAATTAGCATTTGCAATCACATTACTCAAACTCTGACAAATTAATTGAGGATGCTCATGCTCGGCAACCGATTTCCGCTACCAATTAAGTTTAATTTCTTTTGTGCATAGAACTGTCAAGGACATTCATTCTTTTCTTTATCTATCAAATTGCGAGAAAGGACGCTTTTGAAAAAAATGTTGTAAAGATAACTTTTGCAAATGCTTTATATTCACAGCATTCGGGAATGGAGTCTATATGAGCGCGTTCACGTGGAGCACGTCGAATGTGCATTAATGCAAATTTCTGTACCCATTGACCAATCTCGCACGAAGGCAAAATAGGTGACGTAAAAACCTTCAGACAATGTGCAGTTAGTTATACACGTTTACGGTTTTCACGTGATCGTAAAGTCACGTGAATGTATCGATCGATATAACTATAGTCCTTATCATTTTATTTTGACTCAATATATTTAGCTGCTGCAGGACTCACCTGCGATTCATGCTAGGTATCCACTTTGTTCAAACCTATTATCGATAATTAATCCTTTTATTCGAACCTTTTATCCTTTTATTAATCCTTTTATCCGAAATATCAAGAACGGCTATTGTCTTAATTTTGATTCTTTAATGTTTATGTTATTTTAATAATTCATTTTTAATTATGCATAAATGTTAAAGTATACTCGATATTGCGACATGGTCAAATATCATCACAATGAACGCCAATACAAGTCCAGAATTTAAAAAAAAATTAAAGGATCATTGAAAAATATAATTAAAAATCATTGAAATTAGAGAAATAATAAAATTGGTAAAAAAAATAATAAACGAAAATAAAAGTTTAGTTTTTGAAGAAGAAATATAAATATAATAGCCTTGCCCGGTGAAGCCTAACCGGGCAACCCTAACAACTAAACCAAAAGTAATTGGATTTTGGCGCTAGTTATTTAAAGCTTATATAGTATATAGTATATAACACCTAATAAACAATTTACTACTAATAGAAAATAGACCTTTGTCGGTATAAATGATCGTAAAATGGGGTGTATCCTTTGCCATGCTAGGGTTAAAGGACATTGAATCTATCTGATACACTGAAGTGCCAAAAAACTGGTACAACGTTCCTATTTCATACCACCTGAACAATCTCCTTACCCTCACAGAGCCACCACCAGGTTGAACAGTTCTTTGTAAACATGAGAAATCCATAGATTCATGGAGTTTTCTCCACACCCGTATACGGCAATCTACCCTATACCCTTGGAAACGTGACTCCTTAACCAAGGCAACATTTTCCCAATCATTAAGAGTCCAATGGCGGCGATGGCGAGCCCAGGTAATGTTCAAAGCTTTGTGTCGCTGAGTCACCAATGGTACACGAGATGGTTTGAGACTGCGAAAAACCATACCAATAAGGGTACACTGCATGGTGCGCACACTGACGCTTGTTCATGGGCCTGCAATCAAATTCGTTGCAATTTGTGGAAATATTGAACGCCTATCACGTGCAACGATTCTTTTCAGGCGTCGATGATTCCGTTCTATAAAGGCCTTTTCCAAGCCACACCGCTGTCGGAGACTGGAAATTTTATCAGAAACCTGGTATTAGTAGTACACCCTGGTATTAGTAGTACACCCTAAAAATGGTCAAGTAAGAAAATCCAAATTTCATCTCTACTTCGGAAATGCTGTGCTCCCTCTCTCGTGAGTCACCGTTAGATTATTCAACATTAAAAATCGCTTACATCTTGATAACTTTCCATTTTAACAGCAAGATTTGATATAATAGCCTCCTCAGACACCTGTTGTCTTATATACGCACTATCGATCGCATAGTGATACGCTGACTGATTTAACACCTCCATTATTTGCATACAGCTTCTATACCAGTTTTTCTGCTCTTCGTGTACTTTTTACAGGGCACGCAAATGTAGTAGGTACACAAAATTAAGACAAGGGATATCTGGTATTATCTATTAGTTTTTAAATTTGATTGATTTCCGTCGAATCTCGAACGAATTCGTTCCAGAGGAAATCTAGCTGTCCAAGTGCAAGTGAACCTGATCTCTACTAAACGAAAGAGCCAGAGATACAAAGTTCCATACACAAATTTACTATCTAATGTGTAACAAAATTTTAAGCCAAATTCGATAAAAGGCTTACCATTTGCCACTTTTTTCTCATACATGTGAACGCAATAATTTAAGAACGTATCAACTTGGATAAAGGAAAGTTGATATACATTTTTCGCATTTGAAGTACAATAAAATCACCATACTATTGCAAACTTTATAAATATTTCTGTGAATATTTGCATTTGTCTTGAAATATCTCAGAGAGATCTGAAATACTTAGATTCTGGGGCGAAAATAGCACAGTTTAGATACATTTTATGTGAAAAGGGAATTTCCAATGATTTGGTAACTTGGCGAAATTTTGGTGAAAGTCTTGGCGAAATTTGGCGAAAAATAGATGGCTCTGGAAAATTACATCACTGGAACTGCTTGGTATATTATTAAGCCAGATAGTCCAGAACTTTAGCGAAAGTCCTAGTTTTTCACGCCAAGCCAGGTATAAATACCACTGCCCGATTGATCGTGTTGACTAGAACCAAACTCTAAGATCTCAAAGCACGTTTACTAAGAACATAACTACTGTTTGTCCATAAGGAGATCTCTGGCCGACAGTCGTCTATGTTTACGGCGGGAGTTATAGAAACAGGTTACTGCAGGAAGAGTCCATTTCGCAGAGGTAGAAATTCATTCAAGTTTCTTACGTTGGCGTGTTTAGCGCTTAATTGGCGGTATTGATATATTGCCTTTAATTTTCGAAAGCAAATTCGAAAGATAATTCACTGGGCCGAAAATCCTTTGCGTACTTGGAATTTCGAAAATATATAATATTCCTGTTAGAATAATACAGAAATTCCTATCTGATTAGTGCAGAAAGAACAGAGTAAATCAAATAGAAAAACTGAATAATTATTTATATGTCTAACGGCTGCACAAGAAGAAAAAAAATTAAGTAGAATCCAGCATGACAAAAAATTAATTTTCATTTTATTTGTTTTAAATTATGTAACTACTTAAGATCAAATTCTCCGCAGCAAACGCGAAGTAATCTGTCTAATTCAACATAAAAATAATAACATTATAATCATAATTACTTCATAATTTTTATAAGAGGTTGCTGTTACAAAGTAAAATATCCATTGTTAAATATGCTTAAAACCTCTCCAAAATAAATAAATAAATAAATTTTTGATATATATATACTATTTTTCGAAACTCAAAATTAACAATTACATTTTATCAAATTTTAAGGATAATCAAAAGTATGTTAAGCTGAAACTTTTGATTATCGACATATTGAATAACAGAAAACAAGAGCACATTACTGAAAAATAGAAAATAACAAAAAGGAATCAAATAAATTTCGTTGCTTCAGGAAATAAACTAAATAAAATTCTATATCTTCTATAACTTACGATTAAACTAATTGAAATGAAACAAAAAAACAATTTTAAAATTCCCTTTTTATTTATAAAACACATTAATTATTATTAAAAGAGTGCAAAACTAGCAGAGATCGTGTGACAGTTGTGTACTTTCAATTAAAATAATTCTAAATCAGTGTGACAAGATTCCGTTTCTTCTGAATCGGAATCCGATTCAGTACTTCCAATCTGAATTACTAGTTCTTCTAAAACCCCATCTTTTTCTCAATACGAATTTTCAGCAAGTTTCAAGCAAAATTCTATAACATTATGCACAATTTTACGTGCTTGTGATTTTAAAGTCTCTCCATTCTTAAATCGGAAAGGCATTTTAAAGGATCTCAAAACTCAAGAGACAAAAATTATTAAATAATGAAATGCAGTTAATATTAACCAAAGAATATATTAATAAAGTATAAAAGAAGTAATCTAAGCAAATATAAAGATACGAGCAACTGTGGTAAAAGCGAGAAGACGAATGAGCAATAGTTTTTTTATCGCTTCATTTTTTCGCCAAGATAAAGAATACCCCCGCAGACTTCCGTTCGATTCCACCCATTCGAAATGGATCCTCCCTATCGACGCCTGTTTCTGTAACGCCCGCCGTAAACATAGACGACTGTCGGCCAGAGATCTCCTTATGGACAGACAGTATCTGCCTGAGATATTAGAGACCACTGTGTTCGGAAGCTGTTTCCTGTCGTATTAGCTGAATTGGAGCTGTGACTTCTGACTGTAACTTCCTGAACCTTCTTTAGATTTCTAAGAATAAACGTCTTGTGATTTTCGAGAGATTGTTTTATCAATACTTAATCTACATGAATTCCGATCGCGGTTCAATACTTATTAATTTTTGATCAAATCTATCAAAATATTGACCTTTTGCTAAACTGTACTTTCATACGCATGTTCTTGAGATAACTCAAACGCAGAATAACTCAAATAAATTAAATTCGGTAAATGATCTTTTGACTATAATTATAGCTCTATGTCTTTGATTTAAAAGTTTTTTTTAATATCTATTATTCGGTGGGGAAAAAAGGTGTTTCAAATGCATATTTGGTTTTCTGATACTTATGTATTAACTGCATCCCAGCAAATAAATTCTCACAATCGTACAGTAATAGGCTATTTCATAAATATTATAAACTAACGATGCTATTAATACTACACAAGCGTATTACTTCTTTATTATACTAAGAATCATACAACTGTCATATATGCACAAGTCTGTGGACTGAAAATAAAAATTTGAGCATTAATGCCATTTACGGGCATGGTACAATATCTTTCCTCGAAAGTATGCGAGAAAGTTACGGGGAGGCTAATTTGATTGTTTCAAAAAAACTATTCACGTAATAAAATCTATAAGCTATAATTGACGCAACAAGTTATATAAAAACAATTTTTAAAAAATCAATTCCTACTTTGGATATTAGGAAAAATTTAGGAAGTGAGGAAAATTTTAGTTTCAGTTACTTTTTATTAAATAATTACAGATGTTGTTCTCGTGTTCCGCTTTACAACGGAAGGAGAGGTGCAGTAGTTTCTGAGAGCATGGACCCCTGAGTATCCGATTCACGATCACCTTTGGCTCAGTACCCCCAGTTCTATAACGACATGGAGAACTTTGCGACCAGATTCGAACTCGCAGCATAAGGGATGTGAATCGAACATCCTACCAACCAGGCTATCTGGACCTAACATTTGCAACAACTATAAAGAGCAATAAACAGAATCGTTTGAAATAATCGGCCGAAAACATGTTAAGCCTAACTTCATTAGGGTGGCGAAAACACGAACCGAATTCGTTACTTATTTAGAGGCGGGGAAATGAAGATTTTTTGCCAGAAAGTTAGTTTTTAATTAAATGATAAAAAAGGCAATGAATTAATATTAAAAAAAACTGTATTAACATCGAATACCATCCACTAAAAGTTTTTAAAAATTTACTTTAACTTGATTGGAAGAATGAAAAGTATTTTATTAACGATTGGAAATTTGAACAATATGTATATTTATATAGGGAGAGTGTGAGCTAATAGTAAGAAGTGAAAAGGGAATTTGTTTTGATTCTTAGCAATCAAATAATTGTTTTTATTAATAATAGCTCCGTTTTAATACTTTTTGCCCTTCTTCTTCTGTACAGCCGACCACCCAGCACCAATGATCGTAGCAGTATCGACAGAAGGGCCTCTGAATAAAGAAAGAGGGTGGGCGGTAATCAGCTTTTTCGCCAGAAATCTATCACTGTTGTTGAAACATATGAATTATTTTACTCCTCATGAATTTCATTTTTATGAAGATTTACCCGTATAATGAGAAATTTTGAAAATTTTTAAATCACTTTAATTTTTTAAATTTAGTAGCATTTGAATTTTTTGCCAAAATGCAATGTTTTGGCAACCAGGTTGATAACCTTTTTAATCGACTTGATTGTTGTCTTCCTTTTAATCCAACGACCAGCCATCAATGATGTTTTTGCTCAATTCTTAATGCTTCTAATTTCGAGAAAATTTGTTTATTGAGGTTTGATTAGAATTATCAGCAGAATCTTTAGATAATTTGGATACTTTTATGAATTAAATATTATCTGCATTCATTATCAACGTTTGTTTAATCAATGTCAACTATATTTAAGGAAAGCCATAATTGCCCGAAAGCTGTAGATTAAAGAATTCGATAAGGTTTGATAACAATTAAAGTTCCTTAAGTTCATATCGATATATCTTATCTATCATAATAACCTTTGTCTCTGATGACCAAATCTTCACTTCTGAGAAAAAATGCGTTCAAACATGTGCATGGAACAATTATATGGACAATATATATTTACTGAAATTTGTCTTTTCTGTTAAAAACAATCTGAAATAAAGCACTCAGATTATCCGTAATTAAAAGCAGATAGAGATAAAATTTACGAAAGGTCTTTAAAAAACTGGAGGATGTCTAACATTTTTATCGTTTTTCGATCTTCGTGCGTTCTTTAGTTAGGGTTACAGTAGGTTAGAATTTCAACAAAGCTATCTCAATGTGAATCTCAAACCCAATCAAAGCACCGGAAATCCAAAATGTTTGGATTTACGTTTTTATTGTTGTAATAGGGAAAATCTCATGCATTTAGAAAAACTGACGTCAAAATAATCCTTGTGCTTACTTACTTGGTGCAGCCTCGCAATTCTTTCGTTGATGAGCAAAGGAGGTATATATATATATATATATGACAAAAGTCATGGGATAGCAATATGCAAATATACAGATGGTAGTAGTATCGCAGCGAAAAAGTATAAATGCGCAGTTCGTTTTCCAGAGCTTTCATTTGTGTTCAAGTTATTCATGTGAACAGGTTTTTCTTGATTTATGGCGGCACGACGAGAATTAACAGAATTTGAAAGTGGAATGTTAGTTGGAGCTAGACTCATAGGTCATTCCATTGCGGATATCGTTAGTTAATTCAACATTCCGATATCCACAGTGTCAAGAGTGTGCCGAGAATATGAAATTTCAGGCATCACATCCCATCATGGACAGCGCAATGGGCGACCCCCTGCACTTAACGACCGAGACCGCCGACGTCTGTGTAGAATGGTCAATGTTAATAGACGCGCAACACTTCGTCAAATAACCGCAGGAATCAATGTGGGATGTACGAGGGACGTGTCCGATAGGACTGTGCGACGAAATTTGTCTTCCTTGGTCTATGACAGCAGAAGACCGACTCGAGTGCCTTTACTGACAGCACGACATCGCCTGCAGCGACTCTCCTGGGCTCGTGAGAATATTGACTGGTCACTAGACCAGTGGGAAACCGTGGCGTGGTCAGATGGGTCACGATTTCAGTTGTTACGAGCTGATGGTCGAGTTCGAGTGTGGCGCAGACCCCACGAAGCCATGGACCCAAACTGTCAGCAAGGCACTGTTCAAGCTGGTGGTGGCTGCATAATGGTGTGGGCTGTTTTTACATGGCATGGACTCGGTCCTCTGGTGCAACTGAACCGATCATTGACTGGAAATGATTATATTCAGCTGCTTGCAGATCACTTGCAGCCATTCATGGACTTCACGTACCCACACAACGGTGGGATTTTTATGGATGACAATGCGCCATGTCACCGGGCCAGAACTGTTCGTGATTGGTTTGAATAACATTCCGGACAATTCCAGCGCATGATCTGGCCACCTAGATCGCCCGATATGAATCCCATCGAGCATTTATGGGACATCATCGAAAGGTCCGTTCGTGCCCAAACTCCTGCACCATCCACACTTTCACAATTATGGAAGTCTATATAGACAGCATGGCTCAATATTCCTGCAGAGAACTTCCAACGACTTGTGGACTCCATGACACGTCGAGTTGTTGCACTTCGCCCCGGGTAAAAGGAGGACCAACACGATATTAACAGTCATCCCATGACTTTTGTCACTTCAGTGTATATATATATATATATATATATATATATATATATATATATATATATATATATATATATATAAAGTAGAATGAAATTTTCTTTGTTGACCTAAGTAGGAATAGACTTTTTTTATATTACTTGTTAGAAATGTTATTTGAGCCCATCTTATATTTTGATAAAAATGGTAATCGAAAATTTTTATTATTTCCTACACAAGGCACAGAATATGAGAGAATTAAAACTTTTTCTATTCCCTCTGACTTATTTAGAAAATTACATCTTTTAAATAGACAGGTACAGTGTTGATTATAAATGTTAAAAATACAAAATAAAAAAAATACGAAACATATTGCGAATGTTCAACTACATTATGATATTTAGGTTTGAATCTATTCTTTTCTTACTTGCGAGATTCAAACTTGACCTTAACCTTTAACAGCATAAAACCCCCATATCATACAAATTACCTGAAAGACTATTGAACAAAACCAGAATGATTAACATTTATGACCCCGAGTTCTTCCTTATTATACAATGTATCACCAGAACAATAGAGAATACTCAATCTAAATGACCTACTTCATTTTAAGAGCCTTTCTAAATTATGTATCAAAAATGGTACTGATAAGCCATTTTTCTTTTAGTCTCATAATCTTCCGAAAGCGATTAAAAGTAACAAGGTGACAATTTTACAGCTAATAACTCAAAATAAAAAAACGGCTACAAAATCTCGAAAGACAGCAAGGTGAAAGACCTATCTTTAAGGACGATGAATACTATCAGTTTATTCAACTCCTATACATTTCAAGAAAGTTTAAAACAACCAGATACCAGATAATTCTTCTGAACATTGAACTGTTTAGATTTTCTTCTTTTGCTTTTTTTAGATATGGAAATGTATCTAGAAGCCTTTCACGTGAGTAACGATCAAACGATATTTAAAAAAATATTACTAAGTAAAAATGTACTTGTAGAAAAATATCAGAACTAAAATAAAAAAGAATTTAAAAATCAATTAATTAAATAATTCAATCAGACGATATTTAAAAATTTCGATTAAAATAATACATTTAATTTTTATTCTTTATGGCGTTCTTTACCATTATTAATATTTAGAATTTAAAAGAGAAAAAACGTTTTCAGAATAAATTTGATTTTTTTTAAAATAGGTAAATATCAGAAATAAAAATCTGTCAGAACTATTCGTAATTTTGATTAGCTCAGTAGAATGACAAACATTAAAAAGTAGCTTATTATATAGAATATAAAAAATAAATTGTAAAAGAGTAAATACTACATCGTGTAGATTCTTTTTTAGTTACATTAAAATATGTTATATTATTTTTCATTCCGATTTTATTAATCGAATTCTTTATTCTGAAAACAATTACAGATACATGACATACAGCCATAAAAAAAGATTTTAACAAAAAAAATATTATTATTTTAAAAATATGATAACAAATATTATGAAATAAATGTATTATCACTCAAGCCGTTTCGAAACATTCAAGGATTAAATAGAAAAGAAAACAGAAAAAAATCGTTTATTTTTATTTCTATTGGAGTTCTTTATTTCATGATTAAGACGGAAACGAGAATAAAAACTAAAATAATTGTTTGAAATTTTTTTTAGCTAATTTTAAAATAACAATGAAACCAATTTTAATTTGCCCATTTTTTAAATAAATTAAATTGAAAAAAAAACAGGAACTATTTAGACAGAAGATTCATTCACTCGATGAAGAATGAAATTATAAGCGCGAAATCTGCTTCATTTTTTAAAAACTAACAATTTTTTCTTTTCACATCAAAGGTGTTTGAATATAATTTACGTTCAAAAAGTTTATGACAAAAGAAAGGATCAGGAATATTATTCATTGCTTCAAAAAGAAAAGGACGAAAAAAAAGTAATTTTGACTTGTTTCATGTTTGTAAAATGTGTAAAATAATTTACACTATAAGATGTATAAATTCAATAAAACCAAAATAAAATGAAAAAAAGCAACAAAAAAAAGATTTTTAACTGTATTCAAAGCAGCAATTTTTTTCTTATTTTTCAGTGGCGTATTAAATATTTTGTGATTTTTCTAATTTCAAATTTTATTTTAAAATTAAATTAAATCGAAAATAGAAATTATAAAACCTGTTTATTAATCTTAAAAATTTGTATAAGTAAATACCGTAAATAAAAGATAAATTAAAAATATAATATGATGAAATTGTTTTTTATTTGTTCTTTTTTCTGTGTTTGTAATGAAATTTTTCAATTTTTTTTAATCGCAGACAGTCATAAAGCAAAACTAGAAAAAAAATCGCAATGTGCAAATCCGCTTACATTCCCAATACAATAGTAGGTTTCCTTCAGATAAAAATATTACCAAACAAAAATTAGACTCTTTCAAAGCTTAGAACGAAGAGGAATTTTTCTTAAAGTCAAAAATCAATTAAATTTTAATCTAAAAAATTAGCATAGTAAATAATTATTAAACAAATATTTTATTTTTTTTCTTTTATTCAGAAAAAAGCTCTTGTTACATATTAAGACAAGAAGCTTGTTTTATAAAAACAACATTTGAATGTTTCTGTCATAGGTGATGCCACTAAAACAAAGAATAAAATTTATGGTAAAAATAAACTATCCACTAAATAGCCAAATCGCATTTAGCTTGTGAAATTTTGATTTACGACAGAGAAAAAAAATCGTTTGACAGTTTTGTCAGGAAAAACAAACAGTTTAATACGTCGTATATTAGAAATTTAATTCCTTTTTCGCAGAAATTAACCGATTTGACCTTTTGATATCTCATGATTCTATCTGCAATGTTTAATGGCAATAATACATTGGTTCTAGATTCGTAGAATTTGGTGGTATAACTTTATTAAATTATTCGTCGATAGCAATAATTCAATCAATTCATTATTTGTCCTTTCTTTCAAAATATTTACGAGAGACACTCGTAATTTATTTTACATAATGTAAACAGTATTGTTTACAAGTGCGTCTGGAATACACCGGGTGATGTCCCAATGAACGAGTTTACGTCGCGTTTTTTGTTTACGTTTGTTTTGCTAGAGGAAATGAGCCAGTCAGGAAAATCTTGAAGTGCAAATAAAAAGCACACCTGATACGTTTTTTCCCGCCAATTTTGACACCTTTCTGACATACCAGACGATTTATGGAGTCTCAACCAATCACAACCATGTTAACGACTTTATTAAATTCGGGGGAGTCACGGCTCATTTGGAACTTCTCAGAAAATGTTCCATAATCAATTCCTTCTCTATATTTTTTTCGTAACTCTTTTGTCTCTTTTTGTAGAATGTAGAGCGACAAAAGAGTTTCCGAACATTAGATTCAAATTGTTGAATCTATTTGTTTTCTGTCTCGACGTCTGGTATTATAACTTTGACATTGAACTAATATTAGTACGTAAAGCCCAATTAGATTTTTAGTGCAAAACCAACAACGAAAAATATTTTATTTTGCTTTCATTCTCAATTTGAATTGATTTCAGACATAGACTTTTTTCTTTATTGCACTTTTTCTCTCTCGCATCTGCTTTATGCTGAGCGAAAATTCGAACAAATTTGAATTTGAGGTTTTGACGATTATCTTCGTTTCAGAGTTCCGTGAACCTTGAAGAAAAAACCCTTTTTTTCAGAATTATATTTGTTTATTTGTTATGAGACAATCCAAAAACTAAAAAAAACTAAATAGGTATAATTTAGAATAAAATTTTTACACCGAAAATGGCAATTAAAGAATATGTTAACAAGAAATTTATCTCTAAGAATTCTAATCTAAAATTTATTAAAATCTGCGAATTAAACTTACAAAAAAATTATCTAAATATATGATACTTAGTATATAAATTTATAGTTGTAGATCAGCAGGATATAGTATTCTCAAAAAATTGGCGGCGAAGCGCCAAACATAGGATAATTGTCGCCAATGCGTCGACAGATTTCCTTTCAAAATAAAATTAAAATTTCCAAAATTTTAATCTAAAATTTATTAAAACCTGCGAACTAAACTTACAAAAAATCAAAATTACCTAAATATATGATGCTTAGTATATAAATTTATAATTATAGATCTGCAAGGTATAATATTATCAAAAGATTGGCGGCGAAGCGCCAAAGATAGGATAATTGTTGCCAATGCGTTGAGAGATTTCCCTTTCTTCATAATCGAAGATACCTGAATGTGATAACTCAAAAATATTACAAATCGGATAGTTGAAATTTGGCAAACAGTTTTTGTTAACATTATTGTAACTATATGTCAAACTTTAGCTAGTATTGTACTAAAACAGCAATATATATATATATATATATATTTAATTAATTCTACTGTGGGTTTTAAGAAAAATTTATGAAGTTAGGAAAATTTTATTTTACTTAGTTTTTACTAAACAATTACAATTGTTGTTCTCTTGTTCTGTTTTACAATGGAAGGAGGGGTGCAGTAGCTTCTGATGTTATAGACCCCTGAGCACCCGAATAACGATCACTTTTGACTCACTACCCATAGGGATATTACTCTCGACATGGAGAACTTTGTGACCAGGTTCGAACTCGCAGCACAAGGGATGCGAATCCAACGCCCTACCAACCAGGTTATCTCGACCTAACGATCATAACTACTATAAGGGGGAGAAGGTTAGTTTTTAATTAATTAATGAATCAATATTTGAAAAAACTGTATTCACGTCAATTGTTATCCACTACAAGTTTAAAAGAAATTACTTGAAACTGATTGGATGAATAGAAGGTATTTTATTAACCATTGAAAATTTGAACTATATATATATTATTTCAAATGGCAATAATCATAAACATGGAAATGTTTCAAATGAATTTTTGAGCCATCTCCTAACTCTAATACCTATAAAAAAGAAATTTTTTACATCTCAAAGCCAATTATTTGAAGAAAAAAAATGGGTTCAATTTTTTAAATTAATTTTACAAAAAAAAAAAAACCGATAAATAAATATTATTCTTAGATACAATTTTTTATGGAGGACAATAAAAAATTGCCCAATGAATTCTGATTATTAAATCGGAACTTAGTTCTTGCAGAAACACTTCGACGTACACTTAACATAAAAAAATAAGGCTACGTGACTTTAAGTTATGCCATTATTATATCACAACCTTGATTATGTTACCAGTTGCGCATCTGTTTAAATTTAATTGTATTTGGAGAGGGTCAATTTTATGTTTCTCAGAAAACGCTCAGACATTTTAAATCTCAATCAAATCGACAGTCTGTAGAATCAATTGTTCAAAATGAGACAACTGGAATAAATTCATATTTAACCAGACTGAATCATTCCGAATTTTTCTGACTTGCTTCTTTTTCTTTTGATTTTTTTAGAGGAACAGTAAAGATTGGTCTTCTGCGCATGCGCCCATAGAACACAAAGCATTTGATGTCCTTGATCTTTTCACCAGCAAGCACTGAACCCTATGTTATTCCTTCTTAATTCGTGCTTTTGGATGCAGTTCAAGACTTTGCAAGGATTTTTTTTTCCTTGCAAACCCTCGATTTTAATGTTTTTTTTAAAAAACAAAAACCTTATTTTATTTCTGTTAGTTAAATTTCTATTTTTAATCGATAGTAAAAATAAATCTTATCAAACATAACTTTTTTAAATTAATTTAAATATCTTAGTTTCGTTATTTGAATCGTATGTTGCCAAGAAATTATTCAAAAAACACATGGAACAATTTTTTGTGGCATGTTCTGAGAAATAGGCAATTGTCATAATTTTCAAAACTTTATTCATTTTCAAACAATAAATAAATGTTTTAGTCTTTTTATCTTTATTTATCTATTTTAATTAATTTTCAATCCATTTTTCCATTTTTTATTAAAAGTCGAAGCCGAATGTTTTTCACGTTTTCCCAATCTATTTGAGATTTAAATTTTTGATTATCATGAGATTATTTCTGATTGAGAATTTTCGATTATTGTGTAGCTACTGTAAATAAAAAATTATATTATTAATTTTATTGACATATATAAATAAATATAATTTTATTTATGCATTTCTTATACATATATCACAAGATTTTCAATGGCAGTAAAACTCACGTTCTGTCCTGAAAATGTAATGTATATTATTTTATTTGCTAAAAAATTAATGAAATATATTGCCAAATGATTTTTTTTTCATTTAGAGTTTTTATTTAAAAGTTTAAAAAAATCTGTAATTTTTTTAACTTCGATGATATTGTATATCTGACACGTGACAATTGATTAAACAAAAAAAATTAAATCTTTTTTTATGCAGACGATTTATTCTGATTTATTTTAAAGGTTAAATGTTTAAAAACAATATAAAGAAATATTGCTCATGAAAATAAATGTTTCAGATTTAATTGTGAAGTTTTGATACTTAATTATATCTGTTATCAATTTATCCGTCAAAATTGGAAAACACAAATTGAAATTTCACAAAAATATTTCAAAAATATTCATCTATTATTCCTTATTATTATCATGTCAGAACATGATATTGTTTTCGGGATAAGGTTTCTGGCGTCAACTAAAAATAAAAATTTTAATCCATAGGCTAAAATTAAAAAAATTATTATCTGCACGAGCATCTCAAAAAATCAGCTTTTAATAGGGCGTTACCATTGTATTTACAAAAGGTCTGATTTTAAAAAAATAAGTTCATGGCTACAGCAAATAAAACCTAGAAAAATGTCAATTAGAGCACGTGATTACATGAAATGAATTATATAGGAAATGGGATATTTTTTTAAACAATCAATGCAAGACAAAGTTTTTTTTGGGTCGTTTGCAATACTAAAGGGACTCATTCAATGAAACCATTAAAATGAGTAAAAACGTAATTTAACTTGCACGAGCACGCGGTGCTTGGCCGTTCAATAAATGATGTTGTGACATGATACATTGAAATATGCATAGCAGATTTCATTTTATTCTTTATTAATTATTATTATATTTTTAATTCCATAAATTCTTCTATGATTTATTCAAAAACTGAATATTTAATAAACTCTGATACAAAAATTTCCAGAATTCATTGGTTACTATCAGGTATTCCCAATCGATTACCTGAAACAGCTGACTGATAACAGAAATTTTTTTTTAGTGGAGCATGCGCAGTTGCCTCAGTTTTTACTTCCCCGAAAACCATTTTTGACTTTTTCCATTATAAGAGAGAATTGCGTCACTTCATTCCAACAAAAGAGAAGCAGACTGTCCAAACAAAATAACTTCAATACTTAATCCCAAAATGTGTAACGAGGCCCCAACTTCGTCAGATGACAAATACAGCTGAGAGAATAATTCAGAAGACGGTCTACAGTGAACAAAAAAGTAAAGATTAGAAAAATACAAATAAAGAAATGTAAAATGACTGTATACCGGAAGAGACAAAAAGAGTCCTTGGGTCGGGGGACGAGGGAAATCGGACTGAAACACGTGCGCGTCGTTGTCTGAATCTTTTTCATTTAATTCTATTTCTCCCCCCCCTCATCATTCGAACGTTTTTCTTTTTTAGATGTCTCGTTTTGTGCCACAGTCTAGACGTGAAAAGGTGGTGGGGCCTGAAATTCGCTTTCTTAATTTGAGTTCCATCAACCCTTTTGTTCTGTCAATTGTCATGCAGCAGGTGTGTGGTAAAAGGGTCGGTTGGTATCTCTTATTCATCTCTTTTCAAGGTTGCGTGTGAGGATGACTGTACCGAGAAGATAATTCGCTCTTTTTTTAAAAAAGGGTTAATCTCTTTAATTTATTCGTAAGAGGTGTTGGCATCCTGTTAAGGAGATGGAAAAAATGATGTTTCAGGATTTTTGGGAGTCAGCAATGATATTTCATAAAAAATAACGGACTTTTAATTGCAAATGTTATGAATTAATTTAAATATATCTATATAATATTATGTGAGAACATGATGTTGTTTTGGTTTGGAGGTTTTGATGTCACCGAAATTTACGGACAAAAAATATTTTACCTGCTTTTACCAGCATTGCAATAATGCAGGTGTTCATTAATTATTGGCGTGGTTTCCGTACCTCATCACTTTCGAATAAAAAATATTACGCAAAAACCGATTACGTATTCGTAAATTAAAACTCAAAGAATTTAACGTGGCAACAATGCTACCTTAACGCATTTGCAGTCTGGGTAATTATGACGTCATAAATAAAAATGGCGACCCCCACATTGGGGCATGTTTGTACGTGACTTTTTAGACGAGAACTTTCCTGAAAGATGGTGTGGAAGAGGTGGACCGATCCCGTGGCCTCCGAAATCCCCAGATGTAACACCGCTGGACTTCTTTCTATGGGGGTTTGTCAAGAACATTGTGTACAAGACCCCTGCGCCCACCCTTGATGAACTGAAGCACAGAATTGTTACTGAGATCCAAAGTGTCACCCCACAAATGCCGGAGAACACTTGGTGGGAAATCGAATTTCGTCTGGATGTGTTTCGAACCACGAAGGGCAGCCATGTGCAAACTCATTATCTTTTTAATATCATTAATAAATTCCTTGAGTTGTAATTTATGAATACATAATTGCCTTCAGCTGAATGCCTACAAAGTGCAAACTGAGCAAGCTTTACACTTTAATATCATTAATGAAATTCTTTGAGTTGTCATTTACGAATACGCATTCGGTTTTTACGTAAAATTATTTATTCGAAATTAATGAGGTATGGAAACCCCGACAATAATTAATAAACACCCTGTATTTGCACGCTTCTTTGACAACAGATGCATTTTTAAAAGACTGACGAAGAACTATGACGTCATAGCAGTTATTTAATCTCAAAATCAGTCGTGCTCCAAAACATTGTTTGCGAGGTAGAAAAATTGAAAATGAAAGTTTATATATATATATATATATATATATATACACTTAGAGAAAAAGAGAAGGAAAGATCCTTAGAAAAGTCCCGTGATTGTTTCAATCCAGTTTAAATTGGTAAATGAATTAAATTAATCAAGACAAATAATAACTAATAAATAATAATGTAATTAAAAACAACAGTAATGTAACTTGAAATGTACGCTCAAAGATTTCATTTTAATATTTTTTTATTCTAATATTTTCAAAATTGTTTTTTTTTTCTACATTACGTACGCGAAAAAGAAAAAAAAATTCGTTCAAAATTTCGATTTGGAGATTTTGTCTAGCTTCCTTAAGTTTTAAAGAAACCTGTTTGGAAATTATACCAGCCAATTCATAATTGCATTATCTAAAAATACTTATACTAGCTAGACGTTAGAAAAAAAGAATATGCGGTTTTTTGTGCCAAAAACTGTGGATTTTAAGTTCTAGGAAAATGTAATAATCTGTTCATGTGCATATGAACATGAATCTTGGAAAACAAATGAAATAGAAGCATTAAATTTGGAATATATCTGTAACAACTGCGCCATCTGGCGGCAAGAAAAATGATACTACTGCGAAGAAACAACTGTTTAGAGTAGGAAAAACAAGAAAGAAAATGCGTGGTTAATGATTGATGGGGGAGGGGGGCATTTTTCTCTGATGAGCATTTCCATAAAAAGTTACACTTGAATAATTTAAAAATTTATATTTAATGTTTAAAACCTTGTGAATGTAAATTTCGTCGTTTTGTTTGTGCAATCTGTGTCAGTCTAAAATAAAATTAAAAAAAAAATACGTTAAATTTTTTTTCATAGATAAACTGATATTCTCCCATAATTGAAAACAGTTCAAGCTATAACAACAATATATATGCAATGACATGTTTTAAGTTAATTTAAATCTTAGTTAATCTCCAATTTTTTATTATTCTCTTCTCTAAAATCTTATCTTAAAAGTGAGATTTGTGATCCAAGTCTCATTTTTTATTTAATTATTTCTAACACACGCTCTAAAAATTTGTTGACTTTTTGGTTCTGAAGTTCCAAAAGAAGGGATAAAAATCCCTAACACCTAAACATTTCTTTCAAATGTACACAAGATTCCCTTTTATTACGTCGTGTTAAAAAGATCCCTTAATACCGACGAACCGAGTCTTATTCATTTGGCGATGGGGAAACGAAGAATTTTGACGGGAAAGTTAGTTTTCAATTAATAAAAAATTAACCACTCAATTAACCGTAATAAATAGTAGTCTATGTCCTATTCTAAACTCTAATCTCTGTTCTAAAATTCTTCCATTTTTGTTCAGCCGTTCTGGCGTGATTGACTTACATTATCCCTCCAAACTTTCACATTTATAATAGTAGTATAGATTTGTCTTGATACTGAGGCTAAATCAATAAAAAAGTTGATTGTTTGTTTGCCTGTTTATTAATGTGAATGCAAATACGATTTATGGAACCAAAACTGGTTCCAAGCCAAACTATATTTGATTCTCATCTTTATAGTACGAAATTTAAACGCTCAAGATCATATTGTGTATGTATATAAAAAACAATTAATTTTAGGTACATCATTATTTACATCCAAAAAATATAAAACATTTGATCAAGCATCTAATTCTTTATGATTTAATTACTTCTAAACTGTTACCATCTCCCCTTCTCCTTCTTTACAAATTTGGGGAAAGATTCCCGATTGTCACTTTTCTGTTAAAACACATCATTAAAAAATATTTTAAAAGTTCGTTTACAAACTTTAAAGGTAACTCAAATATACAGAAACGTGTCACTTTTGCAATGGAACACGAGCTGAGTACGAGGTGTCCATCATTAAACGACCCTACTTTCAAGTTGTCAACAGGCGAAACTATTGTTCAGAAAGATATGAAATTTTGTATAGGACATAATAAAGGGATAGGAATTTGTTTGAGAGAATAAAAAAAATAGTTCAAAGTCTCGGCACCAGGGGCAGTTTTTTTTCAAATGAATTACACATTTAGCATATTTTTGACAAATTTAATTACAAAAAAACATGTTCAACCGGACGGCCATCATTTCCTGCCACCATCTGGAATCGTAAGATAGCATGTTCCACAGTTGACACATCAGAGCTTTTCGAGCCCAATTTTCGTGCAAGATTCAGTCTCTCCTCACATTAGCCATTGTGTAAAGGACGTTCTTCTATAATCATTCTACAGAAGACCGTGTCATCAGCCGCCACTTTCGTCATCTATTCCCCCTCCCCTGGTCTTCAGAATTAAATAGATGTGACTTTTAACTTTGAGGATATTTAAAACATCTGGTAAGTCGTGATAATCCAAAAACTTTACCTCATTTAAAAAGCACCATCTTACAGATGTTATTGCTATTTCCCAGAGCCCTCTATGGTCAACTGTGGAACATGCTATCTTACGATTCCAGATGGTGGCAAGAAATGATGGACGTCCTGTTGAACATGTTTTTTTTTTTGTGATTAAATTTGTCAAAAATATGCTAAATGTGTAATTCATTTGAAAAAAACTGCCCCTGGTGCCGAAACTTTGAACCCTTATTCACTCAAACAAATTCCCATCTCTTCATTATATCCTATACAAAATTTCATAACTTCTTGAACAATATTATCGCCTGTCGACAACTCAAAAGCAGGGTCGTTTAATCATGGACACCTGTAGATAAAATGGAGGTGGGGTGCTTCAGAGGACAGTTTGTCAGTAAATTAAGTAAAACGAAAGGACGCACCAGATAAAATATGCAGTGCAAGATTAATAAAATTCAATTTACTAGAACAGGGGTTCTCAAACTTTTAGACATTGCGACCCCCTTTTTAGATTAAGTATTTTGGAGACCCCCTAAAATTTTAACTCTGGGGGTTAGACAGAGATTTTAAAAATTTTACAAGTACTCAAGAGTTCGTAGAGTATGTGTTGGGTATTGGCGCCACATCCCTTGACACTTCCTCTTTCTCCTTATTAGTATCATCTCATCTCGAAACTTTGATTGAAAAGTTTACAGAATACATTCCAGTTAAGGATATGAGTGATGTTATGTGGATAGTCAATCCATTCAGTGCAGGCCATAACAAAAGCCGAGTTAAGTGCCCTTCATCATAATCAACTTATAGATATTTTCAGTGATCAGCCAGCTAAAGTAACTTTTAACATAGCTTATATAGACAAATTTTGAATACCTATTAAAAAGGAATACCCAGAATTGTCCACAACAGCATTAAAAACTTTGATGCCATTTTCTACACATTACAACTATGAACAAGAATCATCCATAATCATAAATTTAAAAACAAAATCAAGAAATCGATTGACACTGGAAAATGACGTTGTTTTGTGTGTTTCAAAGTTTTTTCCAGACTTTAAAAAATTCCAAACAAGCTCATGTGTCCCACTAACTAATAGAACACAAAAAAAAACAACTTGTATGTGTATTAAAAGCTTTATGTGTACTCTTTTTTTAATGAAAACTACAGCAATAAATTAATTTTCTTGAAACTTTTCTTCCACATCTTACGACCCCCCAGGGAGTCGCGACCCACCTTTTGAGAACCCCTGATCTAGAATATAATAACTCAGTTGTACGAATAGCAATATTACAAAAGAAGTATTAGGCGATACAATGACAAGTAAGACATAAAATAAACAAGAAATTTTTGGAGTGTTTAAAATACGTTTTCCAACTCCTTGCCGTCCAAAGCTATACAAGTTTTACTTGTAGTTATTCTTGCAACTCTTTTGTTGTGCTTTTATGAATTTGCAATGCTTTAAATCTGTGTATAAAACATCAGTAAAGGAAACATACACTGCATTAGACATTAGGGGGGGTAAACTATGATCGAATTCATCTTTACACACTGACCAGCATTGGAAAAGTAATGCAGTGACCTCTAATACTAACTAAACTGCAGCTGCTCCGAAAACAAACTATAAAACAAGAAGATAGTGTAAATACTAATGATAGTTAGTCCTCGGAACGACTAGCAATAAAAGAAGTGGAATTGTTGATTCAGTTCCATCTTTCTTGAATTGAAGAAAAAGAGCAATTTTTAATTTTTTGTAAAAGGTAGAGATTTGTTTGCCTCGTCCTTTCTATTTAAATTTATTACAATTATTTTCTTTTTGATTATACCGAAACTGCTAAAACAAGCAATTAAAATGTGTTGTTATTCTACAAAAGTAATCATTTTTGTTCTCAGAATGCATTTTCATTTTATTAACGCAATGTTTTATCACATCCTTAATTTGAAATCTTTTGTGTGTACGATCCTTTTTTTTTTTTTCTTTTATGAAGTCAGCATTAAATGACTTACTGAGATAGCCCATTCGTTAGTACTTTTTGGTTGCGCCAGTCAAAGCTTTCAGAAATAAAGGTTATTTGAAAATGTTGTAGCCGAATTTAATTATTTAGATTGAAATTGTTAAATATGAATTTAATTGCATAGATTATTTGAGTTTGGTAAAGACGAATTAAATTACACAGATTATTCGAGATGGATAAAGACGAATTTAATTGCATAGATTATTTAACATTGTTAAAAATGAATTTAATTGCATAGATTATTTAACATTGTTAAAAATGAATTTAATTGCATAGATTATTTGAGACTGTTTAAGATGAATTTAATTACATAGAATATTTGATATTGTTAAAGACGAATTTAATTGCATATATTATTTGACATTGTTAAAGACGCATTAAATGTATAGATTATTTGGCATTGTTAAAGACGAATTTAATTGCATAGATTATTTAACATTGTTAAAGACGCATTAAATGCATAGATTATTTGAAACTGTTTAAGATGAATTTAATTACACAGATTATTTGGTATTGTTAAAGACGAATTTGATTGCATAGATTATTTGCGATTATTAAAGATGAATTAAATTACGTACATAATTTGACATTTTCATAACCGAATCTAATTATACCGATTATTTCTCTTTCTATAAATTTATAAAACTTTCTCAATTTTCATGAAGAATATCAAATGTATTCTTTAATGCTTTTAAGATTAAAAGCTTGTGACTTTTAAATTCTAAATATTTTTTATATATTTAATACAAGCAGAGCAATTATAAACTCAATTATTCTCAAGCTAGGCCAACCAACTTAGCTCGTTGTCCGAACTAATCTGATTCCCCTCCTTAAGCTGGGACTTTTAAATAGCATTCCACTAAAGTGGGCGATGCAAACGCAGAAAAGATGCGCCCATTCCAGGCAACTCTGGAACTTTTCCCACTATTCTCTAAGAACAAATTTTTATTTCTTAGCTTCAACCAAACATCCCAGCATGTAGTAAAAATTACTTTGGATTAAAAATTATTTCTTTTACTTTGAATAAAAGAAATCTAAGCTGTTATTTTTACTGAAATGTGATAAGCATAAAAAATTAAAATGCATTTTTTTAAAATTATACATTACGATGTTTTTTAAAACTGATACATTTTTTAGTGAATATTACTGATTGGTTAAAGAATTTTTTTTATCCCTATTAATACAATGAAAAACAACGACAACGATACGTAAGGGGTGAAAATAGAATTTTTGAAACTGAGTCTGCGTTCCTTTTTGTTGTTGAAATGCAAGTTTATATTTTAATTTATTCTGAATAGTTCCAGAATTCAGTTTTTTTTAATATGCTAGAGAAATGAAAATATATTAATAATTTTTTTTAAAAAAATGTTTTAGTAAAACAATTACATTTTAATCAGATTTTAAAATAATATATCTTTAATTTTAAATAACTTCTTATTGAG
The DNA here is from genome assembly GCA_026289955.1 of Argiope argentata. Taxonomy (NCBI): domain Eukaryota; kingdom Metazoa; phylum Arthropoda; class Arachnida; order Araneae; family Araneidae; genus Argiope; species Argiope argentata. The sequence continues at coordinate 3,452,926 of JAOUZG010052315.1, read as the reverse complement.
CTAACCTAAAAAAAAGGGTCGGGGTTCCTTTATATCTAAACCTACCAGATATCTAAACCTACCACCATCGAATGATAATTTTTTAATTCGATATCGTGTTTTTGCCAATTTTGTTACAATAATATACTGATATTAATCGATTTATTGGTGACTCACTTCCTCATTGATCTGGTAATCTGGTAATTCGTTAGATCTTCGAGCCAACGTCCTGGCACTGAGGTAGCGCGCCTTCCACGTGATCTGGGCGTCCCGGGTTCGAGTTCCGGTTAGAGCATGGTTGGTCTTCTGTGTACTATCTGTGATGTCAGCGAATGTGTCCACCTGTAAAATGGGACTGATTGTAGATTAGATTGTAGCTAAGTCGTGCACTTGGCCCTAGTTGACGCTACTTCAAAACAAGAGACGCTCATTCGGGGTTAAAATCGCTGACGCCCGTCAGTGTTTGTCCATGGCAAGTGGCGGAGGGGGGGGCATTCACTCTCTCATTATCTGTGAGATGAGAGAATGTACTCCCCCCTCCCCATCTCTGTAAAAAGGGATTGTGCAAGCTGGTGTGTGTGTGTCATCCTCATATGAGCTAGAAGTCAGATTTCTTACCCCGGGTGTTCAGGGGTCTATACCTTCAGAAGCTACTGCACCCCTTCTTCCACTGTAAAGCGGACACGTCATCATCATCATTAGATCACCGAGGTAGCACATCAAAAATGAGAAGACACTATAAACAATTGATCATTAATAGTTAGTATTGTTTCAGTTGCTCATACTAATAGTTTAGAACTGATTCAAAAGTTTATTTTCGGTAGTTAATCACATCATTTAATGTTGAGAGGTACGGTATACCGAAACAGGAATATACTTTTAAAGTGGCACAAAAAACGATTTCGCTACTACTGAATTTGAAACCAGGGACAAGCCTACGATACCCGATGTCTCTAGATAAATAAAAATCTGTGCGACCTTTATACGTATTTGCTGTCCGTTTGAATGACAGAATCCTTATTCTTGTTTGATCACGTAACCATTCGGTTTAAATTCACGCAAATATGAGAGAGATTTATTTTCAATTCTTACTGTTAGTTCACACTCTGACTATGTTTATATATATTGTTCAAATTTTCAATCGTTAATAAAATACCTTTCATTCATCCAATCAAGTGCAAGTAATTTTTTTAAAATTTGTAGTGGATGACATTTGATGTTAATGCAGTTTTTTCAAATATTAATTCATAAATTTTTTATTAATTTATTAAAACTAACTTTCTTGCCAAAAAGTTTCATTTCCCCGCCGCCAAATGAGTAACGAATTCAGTTTCTTTTTATGCACACCAGTGAGGTTAGGCTTAACACGTTTTCGACCGATTTTTTTCATACTATTCTGCTCATTTTCTAAATGTCTAATGAATTTAAAATTAAACATTGTTAATGAATCGATATTTCGGACTCATTCCGAACTAAAATAATACTGAATAAAGAAAATTAAAAGTTTCTAATGTGTATTGCGTCATAACAACTGGTGTAGAAAATTCACGCATTTTGCGTTGCCTCAATTGGAGATGCATCCTAAATTGGTGTTGAAAATTCAACGTTACTCTAATTTTTTGATAAATTAATTTTAGTAATTATAATTATTAGGCTAAAATAGTATGGTTGGTAGGGCGTTGGATTCGCATCCGTTGAGGTGCGCGTTCGAATCCTTCAGCCGAAGACTGTGTGTGTGTATGTGGTGGACGCTAAATTTGTCGTGGCCACAAAGTTCATGTCGAGAGTAACACCACTGGATTACTCTCAGAAGTGATAGTTCCGAGGTGAGATCTTACGATCAGAGGTGATTGCTCTCTTTTACAGATCTAAATTACGATCTGTGGATAAATGAATGAAATGCATGAATGAAGTCCATACCGTAAAAAGGGTTTGTGACGTATGTGAGCTAGAAGTCAGACTTCTGCCCTCGGAAGCTCCGGGATCCATACCCTGAAAAGCACCTGCACTCCTCCTTCCATTGTAAAGCGGAACACGAGAACAACAACAATTCCAAACTATATGACACCCATATTTTATGCTTAAATATTCTACATAAATGGGAATAACTGCATACCATATATTCATGTAACATATTCATGTCATTAATATGTTGCAGTTAAATTAATTAAAACTGTATTTAACATATTATTATAAAGTTACTACATTTTACTATTAAAAAAATCGAAAATTTACAAAGTTCAAATTTAAGGAACGGGAGAAAAAAAGTAATGTTTCAAAGTACTATTCACAAATGAAGTTATGCAAACTCATTCCATACCTCTTAGGATTTTACCTTAAAAAATGTCGCCAAAGCAGGGTTCACAGAACTCACTAGCGCCAATATTGATTTTAACTTTAGCTGAACGAAATCTCTTGATCCTAAGGGGTATGAGACAGAAGTGAAGGCATTTTATGAGGAAATTACGGCTTGTTGGAAAGATCAAGTGGGGAAATAAAATCCAAACTCGTTGCTGGTACAACAGTTGTACCAACCCGTAAGGAAAGGTAGAAAAAAATTCTGGTACAGCAGTTGTACCACCCGTAAGATAGAGGTTAAAACGAGAAGATTAAACCGAAAATCGGATGTCATATTTTTGGTCAATGTAATACTCGTATTTCTCTTTTGTTAACTTCATGTATGAGTAATTTGAAATTCAATCTTATCTTTTTAACTTTAAAAAAATGTATATTTCATCGTCAAAGAAATAAATAAATGAAATAAAAAGAATGGAATCCACGAATTCATCCAAAACATCGACAATAATATCAACTCCAGAATTCCAAAACAGACAGAACAACAGAAAAATCTTCATTTGATGGTACTGTAGAGGTAAAAGCAGAAAGATTTTTGACGTTTGTATTCAAATGCATAAAAAAGTACATTTCGCGATGTATCATCTGAGCAAATAGTTATAGCACAGCTGAACCGAAATAAAAGCCATTTAAACGACTTCTATCAATTTTTGTGTTTACATGTGAATGAATTATTCTTTATATAAGCCGTCGTAAACTTTTATGTATTGGTGATCAATCGATATCCAACTTACGTATAGTTTTATTAGTCCTCGAATGATGTCATATATGGATTCCCCAGAAAAACTGCAGTTTGTTATGGGAGAGTCTGTAATTTTTCACCTTCTCAGATAGGAAATGTACAGAGACAATACTATATTTCCAAAAAAAATGAAGAAAAAAAAATCTTATATTGAAACTTTGAAGACATTTTCTTTTCAAGTTCACTTATACCTGGAAGGCATATTTTAATTTTCATGTATATGAAGTGTTTAAGTAAAAAGTATTGTAATTATTAACAAGTAATTAAAAAAATTAAAGTACACTCCTACTTAGGTTTAAAATGAAACTATTTATTTTAATTATTTTTTATTAAACAATTATAATTAATATAAATAATTGATCAAAGAATTAATAATTTTTAGCTAGAATTCAGCTCGCATTCTTCATTTTTATGTAAAAAAATACTGAAATCCTTACATTTTACCGATTGAACTACTGCCTGACGATTTCAATTTTCATTACAAACTGCTAAAATTCTATTTAAACTATTGAAAATTAATTAAATTTTATTAATGAATTAATATTTGAAAAAAGACTGTATTAGCATCAAGTGTCATCCACAACAAGTTAAAAAGAATCTTTGGACTCGAGTGGATGAATGAAAAGTCTTTTATTAACGATTGAAAATTTGAGCAAGATATATAAATATGTATATGGAAAGTGTGAACTAATAATAGAAATTGAAAACAACATAGTAAATAAAATCTTTAATGAAATTCTTTAAATGGTAAACGTCGCCAAACTATAGATTTTAACAAATTTCCGCGCTTCGGTTCTCTCTGAATTCTAATAATGTACCTTTGGCTTTATGTCTGTTGTTGTTACTTACGGCACTTTCCTATTGACAAGCCCCCCCCCCCCGCTGATACAGCAGCAGATTTAAGCCGAAAAGAGCGTCTCTCGTTTTTGAAGTAGCGTCAGTTAGTGCCAAGAGTATGACTTAGCTAAACACTCACCATACATTTGTTTGCACACAGCCCATTTTTTACAGGGGGGGGCAAAGTCACACATCTCACAGATAGCACACAGAAGAACAACCATGCCCGAACCCGGGACTCCCAGAACACGAGGAAGACGCGCTACCACTGTGCCAGAAAGCCGGCTTGTGTGTTTCTGCTTGTCAATACGATAACTCAAAACCACTTTGAGCTATACAGATGAAATATGGGATATTACCTTTACAACAAATTTGTAAATTTTGAAAGAAAAGCATTTTCAAGAAGTTTGTGAGCTCGGTTGCTAGCGAATGCGATAACGTAAAGAGCATGATGGATAAAATTTAGTACAAAAGTTTACTATCTAATACGAAGTTTTTTACCCTTGATATTTTTAACCAAATTCATCAAGAGATGGATCATCTGTTTTTCTGTACTTTCACGTGCATTCTATATATGCTGCTATCTCCCAACTTAGATATATTTGGAAATGACGAACTTTCATTTCTAGTATTCCATCAACTGATTGCACATCGGTATGCTTTTGCTTTAACTTCAAGTAGAATAGATTAAACCAGTATTAGAAATCTGTTCATTCGCGCAGTTAAAATGCTAATAAAATTTAAAATCCCACTGTATGCAAAAATTTGAGTAAAAACGTTCGCAGGTATTTTTGTGTTTATAAAAATTCTTTATTATGTATGATTCTTGTTTAAGATTCAAGAATTATTTGAAAGATTCTTGTTTATGTATCAAGAACTACATTATTACAAACCTGTAATTTTGCTTCCAAGTACGAACAGTATCATCGTAAGGACGATTATTATGTGATTATCCCTGTTATGTGATGAGATGATCTGTGATCTCAAAGCTTAACGAAGAATTTCGCAACAATTTTTGTAACAAAATGGGTTTTGTGGGAAAGTTCGAGAATTTTAATGATTCCTCCAATAGAAACTGATATTCACCCTGATTGACCCAGAAGGTTCTCGGTCCACCTTCCGGGAGATATAAACTGCCGCAGTCTCACATTACATGGGGAAATGAACTGGAAGCGAAGTTGAAGTAAAAGACAAGTAACGAATCTTCGAGAGGATAGCGATACAGCATTGTGTGTAATTCATGCGAGTGCTGAACTGCTGTGTGCCAATTCGTGTTGCCTAATATGAAAGCAGCGTCGTATTGTGTATGAAGTAACCAATGACGTGGTAATAAGTCGAAAGCTAAAGCAAGGAGATAGCGAGAATTTCAGCCGTTTGGAGAGACCGCATAGTGGAGCTCTCAGGACCCCTTCTTCTGCTGCATTATGTCTGGACGCTTTGTGTGCTGTAGTCGAGTACTGTTGTTGTTACTAATGGCACTTGCCATGGAAAAGTCCTCCGCTGATACAGCCGCAGATTTAAACCGAAAGGAGCGTCTCTTGTTTTTGAAGTAACACCCAATAGGGCTAAGAGTAAGACTTTAGCTACACACTCACCACATTCGTTTGCACAGTCCCTTTTTACAGGGGAGGGGAGGCACATTCATACATCTCACAGACAGAACGCAGAAGAACAACCATACCCGAACCGGGACTCGACACGGGATGTCCAGATCACGAGGAAGACATACAACCTCTGGGCTAGGATGCCGGCAGTTGATTACTACTTGTGGGCTGCTGTCTGCTTTAATGTGCTACTGTATCTTGCTCTGCGTTCGTCTCGGCTGAAAATATTTGTACATCTGTGCCCTCGTTGTCCTTCGTTTTAATAAAACTCGTCGTTGTTTTCTACTGAAGCCTGCTGATTGTGTTTCCACACCATACATCCATTACGAGCAAACCCGATGAACAGCAGCATTATACATTAAAAGCACATTGGCATTTTCTTCCGATAATAAGAATTGTATTAGAATAAAAAGTATTATAAAATGTACTTATTTTACGTAACTAAAATACAAAAAAGAAATTGGCCTATGATATAAAGTTTTTGATAGCAATAAATGATGAAAATATTTGTGTTTGAGAAATGAGTCAACTATAAACAGACACATATTAATTGTGTTTAATTTGGTTCAATTGCATTAAAATAACGATAATATATACTGGGATGCACCTTGTATTTCTGAACCATTCTCAAAAGCAAACTGAGCAGGCATCTTTCTATTCTTCACCACCACACCATATATTTACCCCAAACGTATTTAACACAAACCAGACTCACTTACATTGGGTATCGTACCTGGAACCCAACGGTTTCAAGGACGAGACCTTACTACCAGGCTTTTGACACCTTATATTAAATGAGAATGGAACAAACTAAGTAGGCATTAGAAATATATCTGTTAAAACACAAAAACGGTTAAAATCCGTCACTGAATATAAAAATTGAATCTAATAGATGATATGATCTTGGTCTAACTTACGACGACCCGCCTTTCGCGAAAGGGTGTAAGACCTTGAAGGTCACGGGGGTATTACCATTATTTGTCTATGTTGTTGTCGTTACTTATGGCCCTTGCCTATGGACAAGCCCCCTGCTGATACAGCAGCAGATTTAGGCCGAAAGAAGCGTCTCTTGTTTTAGAAGTAGCGCCAACAAGGGCCAAGAGTACGACTTTAGCTACACACTCACAGTCACACATCACTCAGAAGAACAACCATGCCCGAACCTCGACTCGAACCCTGGACTCCCAGAACACGAAGAAGACGCTCTACCTCTGTGCCAGAAAGCCGGCATGATTTGTTTATAAAAAGTCTTACAGTCATCACCGGAATATGGGTGGTAAATAAGGGTATACGTGATAGTTCATTTGACTAAAATAAAATATTTAAATTAAGTAGTTAGCAGGCCAATTCTGGGTTCAGGAGTTTGAGTGAAAAGTACATATAGAAAGCAGAAACAAACCTAAGCACAAAAAATATTACTAGGTCGAAAGGGTGGATGACATAGTAGATATAGTACTAGACATAGACTTATATCAATATGAATCATTGCAGCTTTATCAAAAATTATATATCTATCACGTTATATAGAGTGAAAATTAGGAGAATGGCACAAAAAAAGGTGAAAATACAAAGCAAGTCTAGAATGAAAATTCAGGAAAAAAAGTATTACTCGTTGATAAATTAAGAATAGGGACAGAAACGTACAGTTTCTGATAGCTATAACCCTACATTAAAAACACACACCAGAAACTGTGGCAGAATAATTACATATATAAAGCATCAATTAAACGAGACAGTAAACAACCCTAAACAAAGGTCAGTCATCCTAGCCTCCTCTGAATTGCTTTAAAAAATTTTCCCATAATCCTCAGCGAATCCTGAGTAAACTAAGAAATCAATGAGGTTTGGATTCGTTAGAGTGACAGGTGAATTGATAAGGGCTAGTGTGTGTACATTCAAAAGCGAAATGGTTGGCATCCCCCAAACCACTCAGATGCAGAATGGACTGTTTATTATATAAAATTTATGTACATAAAAAGGAAAAAAACATGTCCAGAAACCAAAAAAAATGAGCATTTATTATGTGTTAATAAATTAAAATCAACTCTGGAAACATACTCCCCTGACACCCACACTACTTGTTTGAGCTATTCAAATACTGTTGTCTTTCATCTAAAGTAAACTGTTCCAATTTTTTCAATATAAATAAGAGTCTGGAATTGCTGTTAATCCCCCCTCAATCGTTGTAGACTTGACATGATGGCCAGCTAACTCATTACCCGGGATATTGGAAAGTACTTTCAACCAGGAAAGTCAACCAAATCCTTATTCTTTGATCAAGTTTGATATAATATCCTTAATAAATTTCGAATTGTATAATTTTTTATTTAAAATTTCAATTGATATAAGGCTTTCTATAATAACGATAATTTTGACGGAGTTTTTCCAAATCCCAGATAGCCAAAAAATTATACCATCCACTGGTAATCCAAATTATATCAGGACATGGGAGATTCCCTGCACATTTCCAAAGATTTGGAAGAATGCAGGAAAATAAATGCATTTGTGGTGGAATCGGTACTGTTTACCACTATTTTAAGGAATGCACAGAAATCTCAGAGCATAGAAAACATCTGCGAATTGAAATGACTTGAGTTCAGTACTGATGGCTCCAAGTAACCTTAGGACTCTGAAGGACGTGATGTCTAAAATTGTCACTTTTTTTGCCAACTGTTTGAAAGTTTGTAGGGGAGGAAGTGGTCAGTTTATGACCACTGTAGGGTCAATTATCTCGAAGAGAATATCAGTTTGACAGATTCGATGAATGTAAGGATGGACATTGCTACAGTCCACAGTCGGCCACAACACATCCTGTCGATATTGCTACGTTCAGTGGTGGCGGGGTGGTCGGCTGTACAGAAGAAGAAGAAGCCACAAGATTAATTGCCTCCATCTCAGCTTGGAAAACCGAATTAAAAGAGGATAATTTCAAACAATGAGCTCTAATCAGTATTTATTTTTTTAAATTTGGACACTGCAACACCAATATTGGCACCAAATCCAGAGCCATCGTGTACACCACAAATTCAGAATCTTTGATAACATTTGAAAATTCAATTGTTTTATTTATATATAGAAATATCATTAATTTTAATATTATTATCTAATTTGGGATCATCTAAAATAAACTTAACATTCAGGAATCTTTTATGTCAAATATAGAATTTAAAATAAAGATTTTTCATAACGATATGAAGAGGAGGTATTCCCAAGAAAATATTCGGTGCAATAGTTGGACTAGTCTCGGGATATTTAGCTATATTAACTAATGAAACCCGTTGAATTGTAAGTGATTTAGCATTTTTTACTTAGTTAAGTGCCCTGCCTATACGGCTGGAGAGACTTTTCTATCTCAGCATAGTACCATTCTTTTAATAATTTTATATTTACACCTTACAAATAACGAATGTTTAGTCTAAAATACTGGAATAAGAAGGGGATATTCGGTATAAAGATTTAGAACTTTTGTTATCAATATCAAAAAAGTTTAAAATGAAATCTGCTATGCATATTTCAATGTATCATGTCAGAACATCATTTCTCGAACGGCCAATCACCACATGCTCGTGCGAGTTAAATTATATTTTTATTCATTTTAACTGTTTCACTGAATGAGTCACTTTAGTACTGCAAACGATCCAAAGAAACCTCATCTCGCCTTTATTGTTTAAAACAGTATAACATTTCCTATTTATTTCCTTTAATATAATCATGTGCTCAAAATGACATTTTTCTAGTTTTTATTGGCTGCAGTCATTAATTATATTTTTTTAAAAAATAAGAGCTTTTGTGCGATGGTAACACGTTATTAAAAGCGGATTTTTTGAGATGCTCGAGCAGATAAAATAATTTTTTATTTATTTTTCGCCTATGGATTTTTGTCTACGTCATTCCCAAAATAATATCATGCTCTGACATGATAACAAATACTTCAGCGTACGCTGTTTAACTGTACATTGTTTTTACTCAATAATGAAATGTTCTTTTCTAATTTATGATTAAACTTTATGATAAAACTGTCACGGTATGTTTGACGTGTATCCCGTGAGCGTGAATCGGACCCCAACCCGGAAGCAACTCAGTACTGTACATTTAAACAAATAATTAAACGCTTATTCTACTAGCTGTTCCGATACCTTCAAATTTCCTTATCTCCGCTCGCAATCGCACACAAGCTCAGCCCAGGCATCAGGCAAGAGGCCTCAGAGTTCGCTGCATAATTAATCTTCTTCTTAATTATTAAAAGAGCGGGATTAGACACTGCGAGACAATACCGTGACCAGACAGGTGGCGTGATTAGGGTCAATGGACCACTGGATTAATGGTTAGAGTCGCCTCTGAATGACCAATCAATCAACGTTTATTAATCGCCTTTCACCTCACGAGCGTGTCTTTTGAACACTAAATTTAGTGGTTTTGTTTTTCATTGTTTCAGTTGATATCAAACAATTACTGTCTTTTGTCCATATCGCTTATGAAGAATGGGACGATAACGGAAGACGTCGAAATTTGAATATATGTTTATAAAGGGAAGTGTATGTGTGTCTGTCTGTTTAGCTGTTTGAGTATTGAAGATGTCAGCAAAATCTACTGCATATACAGCCGTGGAATAGAGAACATACACAGTTTAACCCTTTGCGGTCCGATGTCGAGTGTGCCTCGACATTCAAGACTGTGCATCATTTTGACAGTTTATTTATTTATTTTTCAAATTTAGTTGTTAAAAACTCCTACATAATGGTAAAGAGATGTAGATTAATTTTTCAAAGAAATTCGACTTAATAGAATCATGAATATTTATTTTGCATAAATAAATATTTGTATTAGGTGAATAATTTTGCATCTAATTATTTTTGGAGTACAAAGGGTTAATGGAGATTTAATGTACTTCGAAGCTCGAATTTTAAAATTCAGCGCTGAAATTTATAAATTTAATTTTTTCAATGACTTTTTATTTTTATTTCCTCGTAATGCAGCTTCAAATGATCTTGAGGGGGAAATATTTACAGAAAAAAAAAAAAATACAAACATTTGTCATTGTAAATAAATTTATTTTGGACTTTTGATTTAGTTACGCGAAATTTAAGAATTTATTAAAAATTCGTTGTCACTTTTGGCCACTTATCACCGACAAAAAGTTGCAACTTGGCACGAATGTCCACCATGCACCCGATTCTCGATACATCGGCGCATGCGTATTCTGCTTTTTCTGTACATGATTTTTTTGAAATCATTTTAAATTGGACAATGCCTTAAATACATTAAGACAAACAATGTCTTAAAAATAATGATGTTCTTCAATTATAACATAAAATTTAAGATACAGATTTCATTTTTTTTTGTCAAGTTGGTGGGGACAACACCTTTATAAGAGAGCTTGCGAGAAAGTTTTTGGAAGATATTCCCACTTGTTAAGCTATTGTGTTAACACATGTTGTTGTTGTTGTTACTAATGGCACTTTCCATGGATAAGCCCACTAATGCCTCAGGGGTTTTAAGCCGAAATAAGCTTCTCTTGTTTCTGAAGTACCGCCAACTAAGGCCAAGAGTACGACTTTAGCTACACACTCATCACAGTCGCTTTCACAGCCCCTTTTTACAGGGAGGCACATTCATACACCTTACAGATAATACACAGAAGAACAACCATGCCAGACCCGGGACTTGAACTCGAGACGCTCAGATCACTAGGATGGCGCGCTACCTCTGTACCAGAAAGCCGGCAATGTTCACATATAGAAGTAGTGATAGATTTCAACTAAGCAGAGTAGAGCCTTAAACTAATATAAGACAGTAAAGTAGGTTAAAATAACTTTATTTTCCAAGATGCCATGTAACTTTTTACCAATTCTTGTTATAAAATATTATTATGATATTAATTCTTTATTTGATACAATTGGTCAGATTCTAATATGTTCCATTTCCTCACTCGGTTATTAGAATATTTATGAAACCGAATATAATTTTTATTTATATTGTATACAAATGTCTGATTGGAGGTGTCGCTGATAAATAAAAACTAAAAAGCCTTTATAGAGTTAACACAATAAAAAATATTGGCTTGAATTAACATGCTGAAATGTGCTGAATTTGAAAATTAATTTGCTGGTTTAAAAGAAAGGCTGTGGCGCTAGCTTCATAAGTCAAATAACATATACGATACTGAAGTCAACTTTTGGTATTGTGGTCATGTTACTCGGCTACTGGCTCTAGTGTCGCGTGTTCGTTTCGTGGCCTTCACGCACTATCTTAGTGACCTTGACAACGCAACCTACTGCAACATTCGTGGCGCCATCTACCCGCAGCAAAACAAAGTCGTCAGACTCACTTGACGTAAGAAAACAGACCAGTCAGGCTCCCTTGACCAAGAAGTAGTAACTCTCCATTACGATTAGAGATGTAAAAAATCGTTCGACTCTTCGCCGACTCCTGTGTGGGGGAGTACTGCGGAGCTAGTTTCATAAGCCAGATAACATCTCCGATACTGAAGTCGACTTTTGGTTTTGTGGTCATGTTATTCGTCTACTTTCTCTAGCGTCGCGAGTTCGTATCGCGACCTTTACTCGAAACAAGGGCTCCTAATGGACACCACATATACTGTGAAATACTTTAATCTACTACTGTAGATAGAGATGGATAGAATGTCATGAATTAACCACA
>JAOUZG010052315.1:3397274-3424445 GCA_026289955.1 Argiope argentata | reverse complement strand
ATATATATATATATATATATATATATATATATATATATATATAATATTAATAAAAATGCAACTCGAAATGCGTTGCTAAGCGTAAAACTAGAGAACGGCTCGACCGATGCGGCTAATTTTTTAAAAATATTTTCGTTAAGACACGAGGATGGTTCTTATGGAGAGAAAAAATTAAAAAACTGCGTGGAAAATAGTTAAAACGACACTTTTCTTACTTTCTTGCCAAAAATCTTAATTTCCTCTCCCCCACACACACCAACTGAGTTAGATAGCAGGAAGTAATAAATTATGATTTGTTTAGAATGAAATACGCGAAGTCAGTTGGTTTTCATTCATAGATAACGAGATGTTTAAAAAAAGAAAGAAAATAGTTGCTTTTATTATTAGTCGGTATGAATATTTAATCTATGCCTGCTCGAAATGATGTCTGGGCAGCGAAGAAAAAGAGTAATAACAAAGCGGAAAACGGGTTTATAGAAAGGAAATTAAGAAAAGATTTTTAAGCTTTCGCATCTCTTGAAAACCAACTGTGTCTATATTTGTTTAGTGTGTTTGCATTTATGAAAATTTGAATATCATTATTCTATAAAAACGTAGAATGTTAGACCTTTCCCTCTACCATTTAAGTAAAATATCAATTCGGGGACAATCATTGCTCGGATAGAAATAGAAAGACGAGTAGTACAATGAACAGAACATCTGAAGGAAATAATACTATAAATGAATTATATGATTATCAAAATTTGTTTGATTTTAAAATATTTTGGTGAAAAACCTGTTATGAGACTCAGCTACATAAAATATTATATGAAAATTTTAGCGAGCATTAATACTGGCGAACCGACTGGTCGCCAAAGGCGGCTAGTATATACTTGAGATTTTGAGAAAATTTCTACGTTTTAGACCTCTCAGAGTTTGAAAACATATTTTTGGAAAATGTCGGTCTGTCTATGCATAGAGAAAGATGACTCTCTATCTAAGATGACAAAACTTTGAGTTTTTGATTGAAATTAATTGTATTATCTTTACACTAATTTTGCAGATTGCTATCAAATTTTAAGTAAAATCTTATAAGAGGATATCCAGCTGTTCAAAGAAAAACGATGATGGCAAAATGAAGAGAGCCAGACAGCTAATATTCAGTGCTCGGATTCAACATGTATATGGTAGACACTTACCAAATGTTGAGTCGAATACAGGAATAGGTTAATCAGTGGCGCTAGCTTCATATCCCAGATAACATCTACGATACTAAGCATTACTTTTAGCATTGTTTTTATGTTACTCGGCCACTGGCTCTAGCGCGGCAGGTTTGTACCTCGACCTTCACTCCACCACATTGGTGATCTTGACAATGCAACATCGTGCAACTGTCGTGGCACCATCTACGCGCAGCAAAAGACATCAGATTTGACAGCGCAACCAAAGCAAAGCAGCCAGACTCATTTGAAGCAGAAATTCACACATTCGTTTGGCTACGCACACACAAGCTCGCTGTAACGCTTGGCACTATGAAAAAAAATCGTTCGTCTCTCCACCGACTCACTGGTGGGGGAGTACTGTGGCTCTAGCTTCAGATGCCAGAGAACCTTTACGGTACTCAAGTATTACTTTTAGTATAGTGGTTTTGTTACTTGGATACTGGCACTAGCGTCGCGAGTTATACCTCGACCTTCACTCTGCCACAGATTGTCTATCGGTCTGTATTTTTATACATATAAACACGATCATTCAAAAACGCAGCGACTTAAATATATCAAGTTTGGTATGGGATTTTGTGATTTTAAGTGAAGTTTTATGGCGAATATTTTTTAATACGATGCGAATAAATCGTCTAAAACTCAAATTAGATTTTAGGAATATTTTATCCCATACAGGGATTTATCGCAAAAAAAAAAAAAAAAACCGCCAAGGATTACACTATGGATTCAAGTAAAAGCAATAAACTCTTACCAAAATTTGTATTTACGTAATAACGATAATTCAAAAACTTGAGGACTTAAATATATCGAATGCGGTATGGGATTTTGTGACTACAAGCGCAATTTTTTGTCAAATTTTTGTTTAATGGTTGAGAAAGATGTGTCTAAAACATAAATATAATTTTTGGATACTATTTAATCGCCAAGGATGACACGATATATTCATTAAAAATGCTGAATTCACGCCAATGATGAATATTTCGCAACTATTGTACTTCAATTCCGTAAAAGACATTTTCTGGCATGACAAGATTATTAGTCTGCGAGAAAGTTTTGGCGAGACCTCTCCTGCTGGTTGTAACCTTCATATCACTTTTTTCTGAAATGCCTACCAGCAAAAATAAACACCTCTGTAACTGACGAGTTTTTTTATTTTTATTTTTTATTATTCATATCAGAACATGATGTTGTTTTTGAGATGAGGTTTCTGGCGTCAACAAAATTCTGTAGGTGAAAAATAAAAATTTTAATACGTAGGCGGAAATTTTAAATTTCATTATCTGTACGAGCATTAAAAAATCAACTTTTAATAACGCGTTGCAATCACATTTACAAAAGCTCTCATTAAAAAAATAAGTTCATGACTACCGCAAATAAAGCCTAGAAAAATGTCATTTTGAGCACGTGATTATATGAAACGAAATGAATAGGAAACGGGATATTTTTTTTAAACAATCAATGCGAGACAACGTTTTTTTTGGATCGTTTGCATTACTAAATTGACCATTTCAATAAAACGATTAAAAAGAATAAAAATATAATTTAGCTTGCACGAGCACGTGGTGTTTGGTTGTTCAAGAAATTGTATTCTGACATGATGCATTGAAGTACGCATAGCAGATTTCATTTTAACCCCTTAACCGGTTTGCCCGTACGCCGTATGTGCAGCGATTTATCGAATTTTGATAGTTGTAGACAAAAAATAAATTATTCATAACAGTTGTAATTCAATAGTAAAATGACTTCGAATACGTAGATAAGCCAAGTATTCCACGGATTTCCGTTTGAATCAAAATAAGAAAATATTCCCAAAATAGAAGGTGTCATCTTATTAGATAGTAAGGAAAATAAACCAGTTAAGGGGTTAATCTTTTTTTTTCTCATACTTCCAGCTTTCATAATATAAATGCTTTAATCCCAACAATCCTGACTAATGTAACAATGTACCTTCATAGAGCATCACAAAAGGGGGGGGACTCTTTCTTTGTAGTTGGGAAACAGTCTTATTTGACGCAAACGGAGACTCTCTGGAGCTGGGGAGGCTCCAGGGCATTTCTACGGCCTCACCGGCAGTTTCATTTATAAGGATTCCGATAAGATTAAGACTTTGGCAGAAAACAGGGGTTAATCGTATGATAAAAGGGAGGAAATTTTTTTTTAAAGAACAGCAAAGAGCTAATAACATCAATATACGAATGAATAGTGATTTTTATGCATGTGATTCCTTTTATTTATGTTAATGAAACAATCTGATTATTTTTTTAAATATTTGTCGCGCGCGTGGCAACTCCGCAACAGTTATTTCTCTGTACTCATGCCAGGTTTACACTCGGTCAGTTGTAAAACGGCGTGTAAGCAGCGCATGCGCAGAAAGGGACTGAATTATGTTTGCTGTAATATCTTAAGATAGATTCAGTCATTTCATGCTCGACTATAAATTGCCATTTTGGGGCTCCTGGGTTTTTCTTTTTCACTGTGTCTAGCAATAAAATGATGAATATTTAGACATGGAAACATGGTAAAAAGATTGAAATGAAATCTGCTACGCAAATTTCAATGTATCATGTCAGAACATCATTTCTTGAACGGCCCAGCACCACGTGCTCGTGCAAGTTGAATTATATTTTCATTCATTTGAATGGTTTCATTGAATGAGTCACTTTAGCATTGCAAACGATTCAAAATATTTGTATCGCATTTATTGCTTAAAAAAATATATCATTTCCTATTTTATTTCATTTCATATAATCGCGTGCTCAAAATGACATTTTTCTAGGTTTTATTTGCTGTAATCATTCACTTGTTTTTTTGATCGGAGCTTTTGTAAATGCAATGGCAACGCGTTATTAAAAGCTGATTTATATTTTTAGATGCTCGTTCAGAAAATAAAACTTCAATTTTTCGCCCACAGATTTTTGTTGACGCTAAAAACCTTATCCCAAAAACAATATCATTTTCTGACATGATAACAAAGGAGAGAATGTACCTATTTCACCAAAGATATCAAATTTGGCGGATGATTTACTTTGAAAAGCGAAAAAAGGCATCTCAAAGCGAGTTTTATTTCTTTGTATTTGAAATGAATTTTAAATAAATAAAGATGGCAATGAAAACCTCATCCGAAACGCAACATCACGCTCTGACATGATAATAAAAAAACAAACTCAACATATTTAACTTTGGAAAACTTTAGAGAAGAAATGACAAATAAAATGAATAAAACACACTCTCACACCTCACATTTGAAAGAAGAAAGAGCAAAAAATGTCGGATTAATCTCTGATAAGTGGTCAATTTTCTCACGCCAAAAATAATGCCAAATTCAACAGTAAGGGAAAAAAAATACAATATAGCGGCGTGTTGTTTTCTCATCAGGACAATTACTTGCCATTGACCGAAAAGCACTTGTAAACCTTTCTGCGCATGCGCTGCCTACTTGCCGTCTTATAACTGGCCGAGTGTAAACCCTGCATTACTGTTCATTCTCGGATTAAAAAACTCTCCTCGCATTTGTAAATTTTGCGCGTTAAATCCGTCAAGGCTATATATCCCACCACTGGTACGGTGTGATGTCGCAAGGGGAGGGGTGCCAGCTAAGTTTCGCCCTCGTCATCTGAGTGCTTTTAAAAGTTAAGAGATCCGTCCGAAAACAGCTCTAGTGTTGCTTTACAAAGAAACTATAAGACTAAACAAAATAAATTAGTTAGTCTTAACATGGTTTCGACCGATTATTTCAAAAGTATTCTGTTTATTTTCTTAGTGTTCGAAGACATTTAAAATTAAACCTTGTTAATTCATCTATTTTTCGGACTCTATTTGAAGTAGTTTTGAATAAAAATAAAACGGAATAAAAGAAATTAAAAATTTCTAATCTGTATTGCGTCACCTCAACTTATCTAGAAAACTCACGTATTTAAGTTGCACCGATTGTCGTTGAAAATTCATGCATGCATATGGTTTTCATAACATTTTACATTATGATCAGACCGTTCAGTTCTCACATATACACATCAAATTTTAAACGCTTTTGAAATCTCGGGAAAAGGCTTGTGCTTAATAAATGAAAAGCTAAAATGTCCTCCTTCATGTAATTTTCCTCTCTCATGTAACTTTCTTTCAATTGTTGATTTTCATAACACGTAGAAAATAGATTTCAATAAATTGAATTTTTTTGCTAAATTATATATTTTTTATTTAATATATACATATATATTTAATTTCATACTAGTTTTTTTATAAAACTGTTAGAATATATAATAAGTCTATTTTTTGAGAAGTTACGATGATTTTTATATTTGCATTTACATACATTTTATGGCTTTTTATAATATAAGCTGTTTTCTTAAATTCTAGAATTTTTTTTTTCTTTCGAAAAACTTCAGGAATTAAAATCAAATGCATAATTTTTTTATTCAAATTTGGTATTGTAATTTTCCCGATATGTTTTACATTTTTTGAACTAGAGAATATTAAAACTATTCGTTTTTTAAAAATTACAATTGTTTTATCGCTTTACAGTGTAAAAAAAAACACTGAAAACTTCTTATTTTCATCAAAACTCTAGTATTTAAATAATGGATAGAAATGAAGTTTATGTTTTATTCAGTACCTAAACGAATCGTTTGCTAAACTATTGAACAAGAAGAATTTTACTTTGTGTCTCTTTTTCGATAAAAAAAGCTCTCTTTTTTACAATTAGGTAATATATTCATTAGACTGTTAAAATTTAATTATAAAACTAATAATTATTAATGCATTTAGTTATTAATAAAGCTGTAAAATAAATATTTTTTAACAAAAAATAGATGTCTATTTTCTTTTTGGTCCCAGCTCAAAATTACAATAAAGTGTTGCCCCAAGGTACAGCATTGAGTTTTAGCATTTGCATGGATACAATAACTATAAACTAGAGTTCGGGACATTCTTTTTATTATTTGCAGAATATATTATGTTACATCAAAATACAACACTATAGAACCAAGTAATACTTCATGTACTCAAATAATACGCAATAATGCAACATTTTATATTAAAATTCGGATTAATTGCAGAAGTGATTAAAAAGCGGTGATTTTTGGTAAGAAAACGGAAATTTAACATTTATTTAACAATAATGTAGCATTTTATATGCAAAATTCCAATTAATCAGAGCACTGATTAAAAGGTGGTGATTTGTTGTGTTATTTTTGGCACTTTTTCATGCTCACTGACAGTGCGATTTAAACCGACTGAGCGCATTTAAACCTGGAAGAGAGAACGATCGCCTCTGAACCAGTACCCCTCAGTGGTATAACTCTCGACATGGGGGACTTTGCGACCACGACAGATTTAACGAGCGCCAGCCACCAAACATTCGGGGAATCTTTGGGCCGGTGAGTTTCGAGTCCGTAACCTAGGGAGTGCGAGTTCAACGCTCTACCAACCAGGCTATCCCGGCCCGGTGATTTTTTTTAAAGGCTTGAAGTTCACTAATAGCCAGATTCAGAAACGGCTTATCATTTTTTGCTCTGTGATGAGAGCTTCCTCACTGTAACCAGTAAGTGGGAACTCAGTCAATAGAAGTGCAGATGAGTTTCACCAAAGTGTGCGTGGTAGAACTAAAATCCTTTATACACAGGAGATTAGCTTTTTCCATTGGATAGACGTCGGTGAACTTATTAATGGTTAAATCAAGTAGAAAAGTGATTTTTTTTTAGGAAAAAATCTTAAGAATTCAAGAAATTTTCATTCAAAAAAATCATTGTAATTTTAGTTTGCTTTTTAGAGCCCTTTCAATTACTATTTAAGGAAATGTGCATGTATACGTACGTTTTGCTTGAAGCATAAGAACTGATGCTTTACTGATTTACACCTTTAAAACTCGATACACACATCTCTTCTGTTTTTGTCAACAAAATATTGGAGAATTTCTTAGAGACATGCAGTACGTTGATGATAGTTTGACGTTAGCACGTACCTCACTCCAATTTAAGATGTCAAACGGCACTTCTTTTTGATAATAGTTTTTAACAATATCTGCAGATATAAAGAAAAAAAAAATTTAATTGCGCATGTTTTTTTTCCAAATAGCAATGCGCATATACTTCCGATACCTTAGACATATTGGACAGATAAGTAATAAATTTATTTTTGGCATTACGTTTTCCTGTACGCCTGGGGGTGCACCTCGAAATGAGGATGAAATTCTTCCGACATGGTGGTTGGATCCAGCCAACCTGGTGGGTACAATAATAGGTAAGCGTGGCTTCTCCCAACGTTGATCGGGCATATCTCCTACGGGAAGGGTTGTATCTTAGCCGGCGATGACTCTTAGGACTCAACCACAGTTATCGCCAGTGTTTCTGTTTCGATGGTTCCGTTATTCAGTCCCAACTTTTCTTTGAAAAGAGTTAGAGTAAGTAATAATAAAAATTGGAGCGCTTTCGAACAAATTAGTTGCACCTGGAACATTTTTCATTTACCCTCTTTATCGCTAATATTATATTACCCCCCAACTCATAAATAAATGAATATAATGTTTTAAAATTCTGTGTGTCATCTCCTATAGTGTTGCTCTTAATGCCTGCAAAAAAATTATTTTAAATTAAAATTTTAATTATAAAAAATTATTTTAAAGGTCCCTGGTCGCCTTAATACACAATAATGAGAAAACGATTATATATATTGGATACCTTTTTTCCAATAAACTGGAACTAAAATTCGACACAGAAGAAAAATTGTAGACTGAAAACTGCGTATAGAATTTCATATATTAAAATTATTCTATTTTTTTAGTTATGGGAATTACATAACTTTGAAAAAACAAACTTTTTGACGGATATATTTCCAAATTTGATACATATCTTTTAATTTAATATAATCTGAGTTCTAAATTATAGCTATACCTCATTTTTTTGTTCGTAGTTATCATATTGTAAAGACTTGGCCTTGGTCGGTAAAATGAAATGGTAGCGTGTTATACACAAAGGGTTTATTTACAGCTTTACACAAAAAAACACGTCATCTAGGTTAGATACTGGAAATATTTACAATGGATTGACTGTTCGACAACTATGCCGGGAATTTACAAGCTGTCTGCGTATTCGGCTACTGCCTGTAGCTCCAGAGATCTACGGATTACTTCCGGTAGATCTTTCTGACAACTCGAGATCGCGTGGTATCTCTTCCACTTCAGCACTCCTCACAGCTCGTCTCGTCCACCGGATCAGCTTGTCTCCTCTTCTCTTCTCTTCTCCTCTTCTCTCTTGATCGGCTTCTCGAATCCCTTTTTAACGGTCGCGAAGCTCCACCTCTCAGGCTGAGATGCCGGTTGTCCAATCATTCTACTCCCACTCGTGCCATCATGTCGTGGGAA
Source organism: Argiope argentata (assembly GCA_026289955.1). Classification (NCBI taxonomy): domain Eukaryota; kingdom Metazoa; phylum Arthropoda; class Arachnida; order Araneae; family Araneidae; genus Argiope; species Argiope argentata. Next base: position 3,415,889 of record JAOUZG010052315.1, on the reverse strand, counting down.
GATTTCTGAGACATCCACCCCTTATCAGCACCGTCACCCGCTGTTCACACCTGAGTTCTTTCTTCAATGGGTTGTAAACAGCATCTGCTGTTCGTTATCGGAACCCTTCCCAGCTGGGTGGTCCATAGACGAAATAGTCCCGTCTGGTATTTCGGCACGGTTTATTGCTTTAATGAGCCGAAAACATGTGTGATCCCTTATCTGTCTATCTCAAATTCTAAGAACGGGAGAAACACAATGGGATGAATAGCCTCACCGCTGGATAGGAATATCATTGTTCGATCATGTGTCACTTCCAGCAGGAGACAAAGTGGCGACTTCCTTACAATATTAACGTATTTATACGGACAGACCGACAAATTAGCTTTGAACGAATTTCGTTCAAAATTTGACAGAAATCTACTAATGTGATATTAAATCCATATACAACATTTTATCCCGTTAACTGTTTTTGAGTTATAGCATGCAAAGACAGAGACACATAATTCCAATAATTTGTTTTAAGCACTCAGAATTTTCTGAAATGAAGTGGGGAATTCAACAGAATACCCAATTCGAGAATTAAAAAAAAATCTTTCTATATATATATACTTCGAGCGCGAGGAAGTAAAAAAAAAACCCGATTAATATCACAAAGCGAGTAAGGAAAACAGTAACTAAAAAATGCCTTATTATAAAATATAAACAAAAATATTTTAAACCTTCAATCTAATTCCAGTTAAAGAATTGCAATGTAAAAAAAAATTAATATAGCTAAAAATTTGATTTCTAAAATAACATAGAATTGATTTTTATGCAATAATATGTTCTAAATTTATTGAGAAAACTTTTAGAAAATGAATTCATTTTTAACTAAAAACTCTAATAAAAGTTTTCTAAAAATACTTTCAAAAAAGTACTTAATATTAAAAAAAATTATCCATCAAACTGGATATCCAGATTTGATCTCTTATGCCAAATAATCTATACAAAATGTAAAGTGATTATTTTAAAGTATATGATTATTTCATCATATATATTTCACTTTACAAATAATATTCATTTTATCATAAACAAGTAAAATAAAAAACTTTTTTCTAAATTTAATTCCTATTTAATTTAAAATGCATGCATTTTCAACGCCTGTAATGGAGCAATCAAATTAATGAATTGATATTTGAAGAAACTGTATTAACATCAAGTTCCGTACACTAAAAGCGTTTTTAAAAAATGTATTAGAAATCGACTGGACGAATGAAAAGTATTTAAACACACACACACACACACACACACACAGGGAGAGTGTAAACTAAAAAAAAAAAAGGAGGGAGGGGAGTTATATTTTGAGAGATCTACATGGTTGAAATTTAGGAAAGTTTTGAAATGAAAAATTTGAATGATTGTAATAATTTCTTCTTGGCTATTTTGTATGAAAAAGATTATATAAGATAATTACCTCATAAATCCTCATTGTGGGAGATAATTTCCGATATTTTCGGGGAATTTTTATTTGTGCCAGTCAAGAATATTTAGTTTCATAAAATACAGACAATACCAATCGTGGCCATAAATTTCTAAACGACAATTTTTTATAACGTATTACACAGAGAGAGTGGCATACTATAATTATTTTCCAATCGTGCTTTTTTGTCTGACATGAGCTTGCCTTTGTCCATTCTCCACCCTTTGGACAACGGTCAATAATCTCTAAAAATCTCCATCTAACCCCACTTCCCATCAGAATTCATTTGCCCAAATTAGAAGCCCGATACCACTGCTGTCACATTCGATATAATTACCGCGGATAAAAGCCGTGCGACCCGTCCTTCCAAAAAAGTAACATTTCAGGCTACTTTGTTCTACTTCACGGGCCGGAGAGAAAAAAGATAAAGAAGAAGTATAAAGAAGCAGAATTTAAATTGAGGCACGTGCTTTAGCTTCCAAATGAGCCTCCAGAGTGCTGCTGCAATCGGCTGACTTCCTAGAAGCCTTCTTCGAGAAGATTTTTATCGCCCGCAGAATTTCCTTGAATCTCTAATGAGGGAGAGAAAAAAATATCGAATCTTTTCTCCGGGCGATCTCGCATAGTTGACCGACTTCTTTGTGTCTAGAAGACCAGTAAATCGTAGGATTGAGTTACGAAAGAGTGCGATTCTTTTATCCTTCGGTTACGAATTCGCCGAGTCGACTTAGCGCTGCAGTAGGATCACGGCCACTTGCAGAGAAATGACGCGGAGGAATTTGGCTGAAAGGGACACCGACAAAAATCACACTAAAATTCGAATTAAACAAAATTGGACTTAACTGGAAATTGTAATTATTAGTAAATTCAGATGCAGATGTGTGGAGAATAAATGAGAAATATTTTATGTCCAATTAAAAAATGTGTTTAACCACTTCACATACAATGACATCTCTGACACGCGCATCGAATTATTGAATTATTAATTTAAAATTTGCAATTAAGTGAAAGTATTTAGTAATTAAAAATGCCAGAATCATATGGAAACTTTTCAATACCTTAAAACTCGTTACATTATTATAGGAATTAAAATAACAATAAATGTTTAATATTGGATGTGTCATCTAATTAGGAAGTTAAATAAATTTGTATGTCTAGTGGTTAATATAGTTACGCTTGGCTTATGCGAAGAGGAAGGAACTATAATAACAACTAGATTTTTTTAAAAAATAAAGGAAAATAAGAAATAATGCAGCAAAAAATACTATAAAAATTAAAGAAAAATTAGAATAATACAGCAAAAAATTCAATAAAAATTAAAGAAAAATAAGAAATAATACAGCAAAAAATACAGTAAAAATTAAAGAAAAATTAGAAATAATGCAGTAAAAAATTGAATAAAAATTAGAAAAATACAGCAAAATACACAATAAAAAATAAGATATAATGTAGCAAAAAATACAATGAAAATAAAGAAAAATAAGAAAACCTTTTTAATAAAAAACTATCGTAAAAAAATAAGAAATATTGTCATGAAGGGATAGTATAAAAAACAAAGAAAAATTAGAATAAGTCCGGTTAAAATTCTGACAGTTACACTTAGCCTGTTCGAAGCTCATAAAACTATAATAACGGCAAAATTAATTTAAAAAATTATGGAAAATAAGAAATAATGTAACAAAAAAGGAAAAAAAAAACTAAGAAAAAGTTTTAATCAAAAATATTAAATAATATTATAAAAATAAAGAAAAAATAAGAGAAAGTTTTAATAAAAAACATTAAAAAATAAGAAATACTGTCATAAAGGAACAATATGAAAAAAACGAAGAAAAATGAGAATAAGTACAATTAGAAGCTGATAAAACTATAATTACTGCAAGATTAATAAAAAATTAAGAAAAATAAGAAATAATACAAAAAATAAAAAGAAGAAAGAAAACTAAAAAAAAGTATTAACAAAGAAATAAGAAAAGGAAAATAAGAAAAAGGTTTTAACCAAGAAATAATATAAAAATAAAGTAAAAGTTTTAATAAAAAAATAGCATAAAAAAATAAAAAATACTGTCATGAAAGAATAATATAAAAAATAAAAGAAAAATCAGAGCAAGTCCCATTAAAATTCTATTTAATATATTTACACTTAGCCTATTCGAAGCTGATAGAACTATAATAACGGCAAGATTAACAACAAAAAAAGAAAAGAAAGAAAGAAAGAAAACTAAAAAAAAGTTTTAATAAAGAAATAATATAATACAAAATAAATAAAAAAAGATTCAACAAAAGAATGATATAAAAAATAAAGAAAAAAAAGATTAAGTCCAATAAAAATTATTTTAAACAGGTTAAACTTGGAGAAGCTGAGAGCACTATAAGAAACTGGATTCATAAAGAATTAAGAAGAATAAGAAATGATATAATAAAAAAAAGAATTAAATCTACAATCTCAAATTTCAAGTTATATCATGTGAGAACATGATTTTTTTGTCATTATTTATCTTAATACATTTAAGTCATTAAGTAATTTAAACCAGTTTGAAATACCAATAATAGTAAAAGCAGGTCAAACTTTTAAAAGAGCATCTGCTTTCAAAGAAGCATACATAATAATGATGCAATACTTTTAAAAGCAGGTAAAAATATATACGATTAAAAGATATAGAATTTTGGTCTCTTATGATAATTTAGTCGAAATTTTTCAGATTTAATAATTTCAAAAGATTATTGAAAGCAAGCTCTGAAATTTCTTCATTTGGAAAAATTTCAGCAAGTATATTCTTTTCATATGTGTAATAAATAATTAATGACCTTAAAAGTCTAAATAATATCATTTACAAACAGAAAATTGTATTGTAATTTGTAGAATATTTTTTACTAAGGGATCATAATCTAAATCATAACATGTTTGGTAAATGGTAAAAAAAAGCTTTCAATTCTATTTTTATGGGCCGTGATAACCTGATTGGTAAAGTGTTCAATTCGTTTTCCTTAGGTTGAAAGTTCGAACCTCGCCGGCCGACGACTCTCCGTGTATGTAAGTGGTGACTGGCGCTCGTTAAATCCATTGTGGTCCCAAAGTTCTCCATATCGAGAGTAATAACACTGGGAGTAATGGGTCAGAGGTGATCGTTCTCGGTTCTAGACCTAAATTACGATCTATTGATGAATGAATGAAGTCCGCTCCGTAAAAAGGATTTGTGACGTGTGAGAGCTAGAAGTGAGACTTCTTCCCTCGGGTACACAGGGGCTCATACCCTCAGGAACTAATACCCCCCTATTGCCAATTTTTTCTTACAGTGGATCTTTTATTTCATATTGGAACGGAAAGATCAATAGCGTTATGCATGGCTATAATCTAGCGAAGCATAAATACATGAAAAAAATATATTGTGATAAAATAAACAATTCCAATAAAATAGATATCTTTTTTCCAAGATAGTTTATCTTTTTAATCAAATTTGAATTCATGCACCATCAAAAACTAACGATAATTATAACTGTAGCTATTATCTAGTTATAATACATGGAGAATATTTATCATTTGCGCATGCGTCTGAAAGTATTACGTTATGCTACTTATGTAAAAACAATCTGAATAGAAAAATGTGTGTCAATCTGAATGTTATATTGAAAAAATTGACATCCAAAGAGAAAATATTTATGTATAAAAAAAGATTTTGATTTTTTTTTGTATTTCTAGTTACTTCTTTATGTTACAATATGCTATTTCTCAGAGACATATGCGTTCTAGTTATTATTATTACTAATTGGTATTTTGTAATTTATTAAAAAATTCATTGGAGAGTGACAATTAATTACTAACTTTAGAGCATTCGTAACAAGTAATTGCTTAATTTTTTTATATATTCTAAGAACCATAATATACATGCCAAAATTAAGCGATCGTATTTAAGAAAATGTATCTTGAGCAAATGTATTTTGAATACCAACTATAATGGGATGCTTCGAAAATGGTCCAGGCCAAATATGAACATCACTAAAAATAAGTCACAATAACAATTATTATTATTAAGTTATTATGTAATTAAAAACATGTCAAATATCGAATGGAGTTTGTAAGTATATGTTCTTTTAAGCCTAAAATAATCCTACTTTATTGGTGTGTATATTTACGAACAAGTGAATGAAAAATTCGTAATCTAAAAAAATAATGTCATTAATTAATTAAATGTAATATAGATTCAAAAAAGGAACACGCAAGAAACATTTAATCTAGTAATTCAAATTATATTCCAATTATTCTAAAATAAATAAGATGAAAAATAAATGATTCAAACAAAGAATAAACAAAACAAAGCCACAAATATAATTACAGTTTTATCGATCGCAAGAATTATAATTATTCTAGAAAAAAATATTAATAATAAAATAAATATTCTAAATTTTAACATTTTTTTTTGTCTTTATACGAAGCAATTAGATAACATTCAGTCGATTATAAAATAAGCTATGAACGATTTCTATGTAAACACTCAGAATTTAATTTTTCTTCTAGCAAACGATATTTTTTCAAAGAACGAACAAGCAAGAATAAAAAAGAAATTGTTGTATTCGAATTTTCAAACTTTATAAGGATTTACAGGTTGTTGCACATCAATTTTCAGTTTATAACTTTCTCCTTTTATTATTTTTTTTCTCAATTGTGCTTTTTCTTCTTTTTTCTTTAACCTGTTTCCCGAATCGCAAACTCGCTAAAACAACATGCATTATTCAGTTAAGTTCAAAATCAACAAATCGGAATCGATTGAATTGACTAAAATGTAGCAACAATTTCCGGACTTTCGGATCATCTCCTATTTAGACACGCTCAGACAGTTCTCAGCCATGTACGAAACGATCCATTCATGAGTAGTTTTCGAATTTGCAATGCTTCGATACCTTTTTCAACCGAAAGGGTAATTCGAGTAGACTTTGTGGAAACTCATAATCCTTTAATTTTTTAAAAAGAATAGAGATAAATCAAAATCGTTGCATTTGAAAATTCGATATTTTGCATTTTTGAATATTTAGTTTTTTTTTATTTCATTGTATTTTACATTTATTAACAGAACAATTTCTGGAAGCTTTGAAAAAATATAATAGGTTGTAAATTATTTTTTATATAATATATAAGACGAATTGAAGTCATAAAACAAGTAAAGTAAAAAAATTCAAACTTAGATCAACAAAGAATTTTTTTATTTAATTACTTTTTTTAATACTTTAAATAATTTAGTTACTTTAGTTACATTAAATAATTACAATTAATATAAATAATTTATCAAAAAAATATGTTCCCAAAAAAACAAAATAGTCTATATTTATTGAAAATAAAGCAGATGCGTGAATTTTCAACGACAATTGGAGTAACTTAAACGCGGGAATTTTCTACACCAATTGGGGTAACGAGATACAGATTAGAAGTTTTTCAATTTCCTTTATCTGGTTTTACTTTAATTCCCAAACACTTCAAAATGAATCTGAAAAAATCGATTAATTATCAATGTTTAATTTAAAAACATCAAACGCTAAGAAGATAAAAAGTATCGTTTGAAATAATCAGTCGAAAACATGTAAAGCCTAACCTCATTAGCTGCGGGAAAACAAAACTGAAATCTTTTTTATTTGGCGGTGTTGAAATGATGATTTTTGGCGGGAAAGTTTTTAAATAATTAATAAAAATTAACCAAATTAACGATTTAATATTGAAAAACTGTTTTAACATCAAGTATCATCCATTATAAGTTTTAAAAAATATATTTGAATTTGAGAGGATGAATAGAAAGTATTTTATTGACAATTGAAAATTTGGACTAATATATATATATATATATATATATATATATATATATATATATATATATAGGGCGAGTGAGAAGTAATTGTAGAAATTGAAAAACTAGCCTTCGAAATTTGATGAATATTACCATTTTAAATTTTCTTGAATGCTAAAATATTTTTAATTAGATAAATAAACGTATAAACGAAATAGTTCAAAGCACAGTATAAGCTACAAAGGTATAATTTCATATGCAATCGATGCGCTCAAGAAATTAGATGCCTGCCAAATTTTGGAAAATTACCTATGCTTGCAAAAGTTTATAAATAAATTTAGGAAATTCGAACCAGAATAATTTGGCGCCGTATTAAAATCGTAATTAAGAATTCGAATATTTACCTATTCCTATCTTGTTTCTGATTACCATTTAATTTTATACATCGGCTCTTTTACAAAACAACACTTTAAAAGCCATTCTGTATTACACCTAATGCCTACAAGTTCATAAAATGTAGTTCTATAAATAAAATAAATAATGAACAATTTTATTTTTTATTAAATTTGTGACTGAATCGTTTGCGGATTTTATTTAATCCATTAACTGAATATTTTTTTAAAAAAATTATTAGCTATATATATGCACAAAAGGTCATATAATATTCATAATAATATTCAAAAAAAATTTTGTTTCGAAAATATTTGATATTTTTTTATAAAGTATATCATTATAAATGATAAGCAGAATCAACCCAATAAAAACAATAGACTTAATATAAATAACAGATCATTACTATAACTTCTAAAATACATATTCGTGCACGTCAGTTCATTATAATATAAAATTCAAACGGAAAATATAATGTTTCAAAAATGAAAATTCTCTTTTGTTCAATTTATAGACGAAATTTGTTTGCTTATTGTAAAAAAACAACAAAACAGTTTAAATGAAAGAGCTGAACTGAAATTAAGTCATTGAATAATAGTGGCTTTTATTGGATTTATTTCATTAATGAAAGCTTCCAAAAGGCAACAATTATTTATCCAGCGAAATGAAATATACTCTTATATATTCATATCCCTTGTCCTGTGCTTTTTTGCTTTCTCGAATATGAAATATAGATAAAGGATGATAATCACCAAAAATTGAAATTCGATATTTTGTGGAGTCTAATAGTTTTAGACCATCCTGTATTCGAAAAACACAGTTTTGAAAATTCCCATCAGTTTGTGACCAACTATGACAACTCAAAAACGCTTTAAGCTATGCGTTTGAAATTTGGTATACCGTCTGGGCACCAAATTTGTAGATTTTGCCTGCCTGTTCTTTGTCTGCCTGCCTGTTTGTCTATCTGTGACGTAGATGAATCAAAACTGCTTTCGGATAGACAGAAAAAAATTTTGGTATTCGGTCTTGAAACAAATTTGGGAATTCCTATTAAAGTTTAAGCAAATTCCATCTACCGGAAATATGCCTGCTTGGCTATTCGACATAACTACAAAGCGAAGTTAACATGATAACTACAAAACGAAGAGGGTGGATTGAAAAATTCATTTCATAGATTTGATATCTATCGGTTAGACACCAACCAAATTTTAGCCAAAATCAACAAAGGGCTGAGATTCTGTAATTCCGCACTTTCAGAAATATGTAAACGCCATAGCTCAAAAACAAAGTATTTGAAATACATCAAATTCGGGGGTAGGATTTCGTGAACCACAAGTAAAGTCTTGGGGATACATTCTAGCTAGTTTGAATTTATGCTTAGTTTTTGAAATTTATATAAATTATTGATCTGATCTTTTTGTGTTACGTAGTTTTTAAATTATTTATGTATACATATTTATTTGTGTGTGCGTGTATTTATTTGTGTGTTCTCTACAGGATAAACCACCATTTTGAGTTAGACGTATGAAATTTAGTGTATAACATTAAATATGTAGCCTGTCTATATGGCTGTCTGAGTACAAGTTTGCGTGATAGCCACAAATCAAAAATAGACGGATAGGCAAAATTAAGTAGGCAGGTTCCTCACCTAAAATAAAGATTAGAACAGAAGTTGGGATACATATTTCAAAGGGTTTGGTGAATCCTATCCAGGGCATTTCTAATGACTGCAATTTTAGTAGAAGAATGGAATTAAGTTGAAAAAACGTTTCATCAGTTACGCTCGTGTTGCGATTTGCTTACATTTATTGTTTCTTATAACTTATGGCACTTTACAAGTCCGCTGACAATAATTTGTTAGCAATTTAAGCCGGGTGAGGGTCTCTTATTTCCTTAGTAGTGCTTACTAGGACCAAGAGTAAGATTTAGCTACTTCATGCGTCTAATTCGCATGCACGACCCATTTTTAAGGGAGTAGGGGCACTTTCACACACCTCAAAGATAGACCACAGTAGAAGAACAGTTGTGTCCGAACCGGGACTCGAACCCGGGACGTCCAGAACACGGTAAAGACGTGCTAACCCTTATGTCAGGACGCTGGCTTAGTTTACATTTGATTGTTGTCATTTGTCAAGAAATAGGAAAAACTATTTCCGTGTCGCGCGCGCGCGTTTGTGTGTGTGTCTGTGTGTGTGATCTAAAGCTATCAGATTTGACATAGATGTAATTTGGAAAGCAGGGATGTATACTTTGGGAATGCCTTTTACAAAAATTCAATTAGAATTTAAATTAATTAAAAATTAATTGATGTATAAAAAATTTTCCAGGATAAATCTTGGATTTTTAAGGTAAATAAATATTATTGCACAAAACTGATTTTCACGGCGTTTTAAAATTTAAAGAAATCACTTTAAATTTAAATAAAAGTTGAATAATTGTCGTGTATATTTTTCTGAATTTTAAAACAATCTTTAAAAACAAATTTTTTAGTATAATTTTTAACAATACATATCATTGTTGAATTGAAAATTCACTGCGCGATCGTCTCAAAATACTAAAATAAACAGTATTTTTCTATGAAACTGTGTTTACATACGTTTGTTGCAATGGAATTAAATATCTTTTTGTGCCAAATAATCGCTACTATAATTTAAAAAAACATTTTTTAAAAATTAAACTAGGATTGTCGAATCAATACTACAGCATTATGATGATTCGATAGTTAGGACTAGAGGCTGATATCTCTTTTAAAGTTTAAACTATAACAGAGTGTTAATTATATCATTTTTACACCGTATGATTCAAGAATAAGAGCTCTAAACAGGTAATCTCAGTTTCTGTGATTCCTTGCTTATTTCTTTAAGAATTGTGATTTGGAAGAAGCTTATTTTCGCATTTATATTCCAAACTAATTTTAAATATTCCAAACTAAAATCACAGCAGTATCATTCTTAAAACAGAAAGAATAATTACTGACAAAAATTACCATATAGATTGAAAAGTTAAAAATTATTTGTATTAACTTGTCTAAAAAATATATAAAAATGCCCATTTGGATTGTTCAAACTTTTACATGGGCAATGATGTTCTGTAAAGATGTAAAAGAAGGATTATAAAATCATTACTCATGTAATGATTTTATAGTACTCATGCCCATTAATTATAATTTTTTGAGGAAATTGAAGTATTTAATTAGAAATATTATTTACATCAACGCATAAGGATTAAGTTAAGTAGTTAACATAAGGAGTTAATTTGTCATGAAATAAAAGCTTCTTTCATTTTTCAAAAAGCTTATATTTCCAGAACTTATATAGAATTTCATGGAGCTTCCATAGCAATATGCTCCTAAAATTAATTTTAAGTATTTCTCATTTAATTATTATATCTGATAATGATCATCATAGATTATAAAATTAATTTAAATGTATTGACATTAAAATAAAATAATAACATTAATAAATAATGACATTAAAAGAAAATAATAACGTTAATAAATAATGACATTAAAATAAAATAACATTAAAATACAAAAATAGCATTAATAAATAAAGACATTAAAAGAAAATATAGCATTAATAAATAATGAAAAATAATAATTGTAATGTATAATGATATTAAAAGAAAATAATAACATTAATAAATGATGAAAAATAATAATTTTAAAAAATAATGACATTGAAATAAAATAATAGTCTTTTATTTGTATTATAACTAAAAATGTACTATTCGGATCAAAGCATTTTATTTGATTTTATAACTGAGAATTTAAAAAAAATATATCTACTTCAATTCCTACTTATTTACTCCCCCCCCTCACGAATTCGAACAATTATTCTAAGAAATTCTTCTCCAAAATTACTTCTGAGTTTTAGAAAAGTTTCTTAGATTTTTCAAACACACAAATTTTTTAATGGTTTGTTCGCATTTTAAGAACATTACAAAGTTTTTAGTTTATTTATTCGAAGAATAAGAACGAAATTTGGTAAAGTATGCCACAAAATATTAATAATTTATGAAGAATAATCTAGAGAAAGAGTCAGAAAATTCAAGAAGTTTCTTACAACATTTCCAAATTCTAAACCAGCTATTTTTGACTGCTATTATATCCTTCGTGTCCTTAAAAAAGACCGATGAGAGGTACAAACTCACGGCACTTTTAACCCTTTTCAGCAACAAAAATGCATATCTAAGCTGTATTAAAAGTGACACTTGACCTTAAGCTTCCACTTAGGAAACAGTGTTTCACTAAAAACTGACGGAAGCGGGAATTTAAAAGACAACAACAAATAATAATCACAAGTTGAAAAGAACGCGCGCTGAAACTGACGAAGATTAATTATTGCTGTCTTCGGGAATGTTGCCAACGCTAACCGCAGTGCACGAATAATAATAATAAGCAAATAAAAATCGTCTGCGTCCCGAAGAGTAACACAGAAAGTAGCAAGAAATGCAAACTTTTAACAGATATATTTATCATTCGTGTCAATCGTGATTTAAACAATTTACAAAGTCAAATTTATATCGTTTGAGATATTGGCGCACCTTTGAAAGCATAATTCTGTTACAAAAAATTATGAATATTTAACTATAATGAATCTCATTAACATCAATATTAATTACTTCATTCGAATTATGCAGATAAAGTGCGACAAAATAAAAGTAAAAATAAGGAAGTAATTCCATGTGGAATGTTTTGAGTTCAACAGATAAAATAGAATTCTTTTACGAAATCTCTTTTTTTTCTTTCTTTATGGATGTTTGCAGAATCGTCTGGTAATAAGGCGATAAAATATTATTTGATTAATGATTCTTTTAGTATGAAGAACGTTTTTGAAGTTAAGAAATCCCAGGAATAATTCTGAATTCTTTAAAAAAAGGAAAGAATTTTTATAAAATATTTATATTTTTTTATATGCAAGCTATTGATTTAAGTGATGTGATATCACAATCATGTGATCCAATGTATTTATGCATACAATATAAAACGCTGTCTACAATATATACGATATTGCACATATGCATCCTCTTGTCATCCAATTATATAAACAATATTATAAGGAAAAATTGTTTCCTAGAATCAAATGATTCCTATTTTTTGTTTTATTTCAAATTGTTGAAGAATCGTTCTTATAACTAAGAATGTTTTACAAATAAGAATACTTAGGACAGATAATACGTTATTAAATTGATGAATTATGTGAACTTAGAATGAAGGGTTTTTTTTTGTGTGTGTGTGTGTCTGCATCATACTGCGTAAGAATTTCAACAGTTATAAATATTTTTCAAACCATACATGTGCATAAAATGAATTTTAAAAGTAATTAGTGCAAAAAATATTTGATCAATAATTTATATAAAGTACGCAAACTAAATATAAATTCAAAAATGTTGCTTTGCTTTTGTTAAGACTAATAATCACAACGATCACTAATAAAGCTAGCATCGATAAAAATAATATTAACCTTAGCCTCTTGGGCACCATTCAAGACGGTGCATCATTTTGGCGTTTTATTTATTTATTTTGCAATTTTGATTATTGAAAGTACCTACAGAATGATAAAAAGACGGAGAAATTCAATTTTAAACATACATACACAAGTTTGGAGCAATAAATAAGCTCTTGTATATTGAATAATTATGCATCGAATTACTTTTCCGAGTGCAAAGGGTTAAATAAATTAGTCAAAATTAAAGAACAAAAACATCCGAAAGCTTCCAAATAATTAAAGATTTTATGTTATAATTAAGATCAAATACATGAAAAATATAAAATGGACAATAAAAAATGTCTTCCAGCTGCAAAAGCATTGTTAAGGATACAAGCAGTAAGATGCGTAAATGGAATCAAAATTAAATTGGCTCTTTTATCATTTAGGATTTATATGTGAGATAAATAAACATGATAACCCATTTATGTTAGTTGATACATTCTTATGAAGCTACAGTCACAGTGGAGAGAAACAGAGGATTCACTCGTTTAACATGGAAATCGTCATAGACAGAGGCGCCACTCGTAGCAGCAATCGGTACTAATATGAAATAAGTCACTTTGATGTAGGGAAAATAACTGACATTTATTCTTTATCGGTGACTACACTGATCTATGGATACTTTTTAAAAATGTAAGCAATGCAATGTAGTTCAATTAAAATTCTTCTTTTACATAAAGTTTTAATATAAATAAACTTAATAATAACAAAAAAAAACTCACTAATATAATTAACTTAAAGGAGTTCAATAATATTAAAAAAGTTCTAAATCATTATATAGTATCTTACATCAGTTTGGAATCTTAGTTAAATTAGTGGACATTATTTTAATTAATAAACAGATTTTGCAAAAACTTTACTTACTATGTTTGAGACATTTCCTGGTAAAAATTCACTATCAAATTAAAGGTTAGCATAGGTTGAATTAAAAGATCTTGATCTTGCATATATTTACAAGTAATTGAGATTTCATCACAGCGGGAATCATAAATTAATTTGTCTTCAATAAATAAAATTTTAACTTTTAAAAATATTCTCCTCTTCTTCAAATTGAAATTATATATTTAACTTATAACTACCAAAATTCGATAAATAGATGCATGAACAGTTAAACGGTTAAATTGATATTTTTTGCTTCTAAAATAAACCTTCAAACCAACTTCTTGAAGTGCTGGAATTCTAATTTCTTATATAGTTCGATGTTAAAGACGACGATGTAACATTAAAATTACTTGGAACTTAATAATTAAGTCTTTTTTTTAAAAAGAATTGCATTTCAATTCTATTTAATAAAAAATAAATGGCTTGTTCAAATTTATTCCTTCAAAAAAAAAAGATATAGGCAGTGATAACCGAAAAAAAAAACACATATGTCGAAGAGTGTAGATTACATTTGCAGCTGGTAATTGTATAGAATAATTTATAGTGAAAAATTTTATAATGTATAAAATAAAAAGAAAGAATCAGAATATTTATTTTTAGAAAATAAAAATGACAAAATAGCTGACAAAATGAATGAAAACGGGATTTTAAATGTATTCTTAATAATGATAAAAAAACCCAATGAATATTAAAAATTAGAAAATAATAACAAATTATTATACAGATACTAATATTTATACTAATACAGTATAGCAGTGTACTAATTTTAACATAATTCCGTCAGCAATATCAAGTGTTGAATAATTCCAACCAATTCATTCACAAGTGTCATTGAAACAAGAAATGAAGGACGATATTTTTTTTGGAGGGGGAACTCTGTTTCCTCAAGGTGGAATAATATATGCAAATGAGTCAGATATATTCGCCCCAGCTGCCGCATATGTGAATGTTAACACACCAGCTGTTACAATAGATCAAAAATAGACACTCGAATGTTTTAATCCGCAGACATGGGAAGATACGTTTGCAGAAATAAATCGATAGAGTATCCGTATGGTAATTGTCAACAATGATAAAATTCAAGTGTGCCGTAGATTCGTCTTGATAAAAAAAAAGAATATGAAAAAGAACTATCCACACTTTTTTTAATTCCTACTATTAGCTCACACTCTCCCTTGTATATATATCTTGTTCAAATTTTCAATCGTTCATAAAATACTTTCTATTCATCCACTCAAAGTTCAAATACATTTTTTTAAACTTGTAGTGGGTGACATCTTATGTTAATACAGTTTTTTCAGATATTAATTCATTTATTTTTTATTAATTAATTAAAAACTAACTTTCTCGCCGAAATCTTCATTTCCCTGCCTCCAAATCAGTAACGAATTTAGTTTGTTCTTCCCATGCTAATGAGGTTAGGCTTAACATGTTTCCGACCGATTATTTCATACGATTTTGTTTATTTTCTTAATGTTTGATGCATTTAAAATTAAACATTGTTAGTATAATAGTTAATAAAACAGTCGTTAATAAAATACTTTCTATTCATCCCATCAAGTTCAAGTAAATTTTTTTAAAATTTATAGTGGATGACTCTTGATGTTAATACAGTTTTTTCGAATATTCATTCGTTAATTTTTTATTAATTAATTAAAAACTAACTTTCTCGTCTTTATAGTGGTTGTAATTGTTGGGTAGGGATAGCCTGGTTGGTAGGGTGTTGGTTTATGCTGCGAGTTCGATTTTGGTCACAATGTTCTCATTGTTGGGAGTCATACACCTGGTAGTACTGAGTCAAAGGTGATCGTTATTAAGTTGCTCAAGAGTTCCTACCCTCAGAAGTTACAGCACCCCTCCTTCTGTTGTAAAGCTGAACACAAGAATAAAAATTGTAATTTATTAATAAAAAGTAACTAAAATAATTTTTTTCCTAACTTCCTAAATTTTTCCTAATATCCAAAGTAATAATTGATTTAAAAAATGTTTTTAATATTATGTTACTTATAGAAACATATCCTATATAACATATAAAAAATACCAATTTTTTTTAAAAAAAATAGAGATTTTAATTATCCTTTCAGTACATGTATATGGTTAAAAGCTTGGTTGGATTAAACTTTTTTAAAACAACGTATGTAAATAAACTTTCTTTCCTTTTAATAATTCACGTCAGATAAAAAAAAATAATAAGTCTTTTAACTTCGATAATATAAAAATAGAGTCTGAAAACTACATAAATGCAATTGAAATAAATTTACTGTACATGAAAATGACATCTATACTATTAGATGAAGTTCTTTCCTGCGACACCATCTTTATTCTACTTCATAAAATCGAATATTCTTTTTGGATTGCCTCCAGCTGTTCTAAATAGCCATGTAGAATCACATTCTGGAAATTTCGTTCCCATTGTCTTTTCTGATTAAGAACTCACTTTTCGGAAGAAGTTAAAATGATTTCGACACTATGTTTTTTTTTATTTATTTTGACATTGAGATTCGTACATGACAATATTTTTTAACACTTTCCACTCCAAAAAATAAATAGATGCAAAATTATTCACCTAATTCAAAGATTTGCTTACTGCTATGAAAAATAAATATACATAATTATTATAATTCGAATTTCTTTGAAAAATTAATCTACATCTCTTAGCCATTTTTTAGGCGTTTTTAACTGTTAAATTTGAAAACTAAATAAATAAAACGTCAAAATGATGCACAATCTTGAATGGTAAGTCAGAGGCACCATCGGGGTGTAAAGTGTTAATTTAAGAGATCGTTCTTTTTAGAAATTTAAGCAAATGTTCAGATGATTTTATTATCATGTCAGAACATAATATTGTTTTAGCAATAAGGTTTTGTGACGTCTATAAAAATCTGTAGGCAAAAAACTAAAATTTTACTATCTGGACGAGCATCTCAAAAAACAGCTTTTAATAACGTGATGCTATCCCATTTACAAAAGCTCTGATTAAAATTATAAGTTAATGACGACAGCAAACAAAACCTAGAAAAATGTCATTTTGGGCGCGTGATTATATGAGATGAAATAAATAGGAAATGGGATATTTTTTAAAAACAATAAATGCGAGAGAAAGTTTTTTCGGATCGTTTGCAATACTAAAGGGACTCATTTCAATGAAACGATTAAAATGAATAAAAACATAATTTAACTTGCACTAGCACGTGATGCTTGGCCGTTCAAGAAATTATGATTTGACAGGATACATTGAAATATGTATATCAGATTTCAGTTATAATCTTTTATTTCACTTAATGTCACTATTTAATCATAGTTAACAAAATCATGCTTGAAAAAATGGAATTTCATAATCAATCTTTTATTCACTTCTAGAAAAGCTAACATTTTGTGCAACTGTGTTCTAGTACTGTGAATGCAATATTGCAATTGTTTTCTGAGTATAACAAAGCATTATTCGATAAATTGTGATTAAATTTTTATCCCATATTATAGGCGACATTTGGCAGTGAATTTGAAGAAGAGGATGACAAGAATCCAAAATATTTGAGATGTTGAATCTTAAAATGCATTAATGAATATTAAATTGAAAATTATAAATTTAAAACATATTTTAAAAAGATATATTTAAAGTATTTGTTGCCTTAGCCAGGATCAATTCTGTTAAAAAGTTCAAATATTGAGTATAAGATTGCATTAAAGTATTCCTCAACAAAATATTTATTAACTTAAAATTTCGATAGAGATATAGCTCCTACTATTTTAGATGAATTGCTCTATTCTCTTCATTGTGCTATGTATTTCCCTCATTTTCTGTCCCTGCCTTCTTATATTCAATTCTGTTACAGGTGAGAATAACATTATTTAAAAATGGACGCTCTTTTTAAAAGTTTCATTGTTGTTTGATTGTGAATTTAAACTTTAATTGCAGGTACTACAAAAATTTTCACCACTTGTTTGAAAATATTTCAAAAATTTTAGTAAAAGCTTTGAGTTACCTATTTAATATGGAAAAAAGATTGAAAGGAAATCTGCTATGCATATTTCAATGTATCCTGCCAGAACATCAATTCTTGAACGGCCAAGCACCATGTGCTCGTGCAAGTTAAATTATATTTTTATTCATTTTAATCGTTTCATTGAAATGAGTCCCTTTAGTATTGCAAACGATCCAAAAAAAAAAAAACTTTTTATCGCATTTATTGTTTCAAAAAAATATCCCATTCCCTATTTATTTCATTTCATATAATCGCGTGCTCAAAACGACATTTTTCTAGGTTTTATTGGCTGTAGTCATTAACATATTATTTTTTATTCAGAGCTTTTGTAAATGCAATGGCAACACGATATTAAAAGCTGATTTTTTTAGATGCTCCAGCACATAATAAAGTTTTTATTTTTCACCTACGGATTTTTATTGACGCCAAAAACTTAATGCCCCCCCAAAAAAACATCATGTTCTAACATGATAAAAATAAGCCGAATCTTTATATTTTAATGCAGAATGAGTTAAAAATGCTACGCTGAATAAAATTTCAATAGTTTCACTCCGACAATGAAATATCTTGTAGTAAAATAGGACAATTTTTTAAAAAATTAATAACAAGTAGAAAACTTTTCTAGCAAAGAATTGGTAAAGTTTATATATATATAT
>JAOUZG010052315.1:3378228-3394191 GCA_026289955.1 Argiope argentata | reverse complement strand
TGTGTGTGTGTGTGTGTGTGTGTGTGTGTGTGTGTGTGTGTGTGTGTAAAAATTAAAGTTTTGGGCGCCATCGAAAAATGGAACTTAAATGTTTGATGACATCAAATAAAATTCTTATATTTTATATATTTTAATGCTTATATTGATAAATACAGGGTGTCCAAAAAGTTCCCGTACTGATGATTTGTGAATTTATTTCACAAAAACAACGGGTTTAAAAAGAATTATTTTTATGCCAATGATAAAAAGCACTTTTAACATAACTCAGGGGAAAATACTGAACTTACATTTATAATAAATGTTCAAAATGTTCATCTCTTTCTTGGAGACAAAGTTGAACTCGTTTGCGCATGTTTTTCGAAACGCGTTTTAATGCTAGGAGTGATTTCTAGTATCCTTTGGGTAACTGCGATTTTCAAATCATCTATTGTTTGAGGATCAACTGCATAAATTTTGTCCATTAAATATCCCCACAGAAAAAAGTCCGGGATGGTCAGATTTTTTGAGATAAGTCGATCGTCAAAAAAAGCTTCAAGCATGTCAATGGTTTCATTACTCGCATGACAAAATTTAATATACTTGAAAAAAAATCATGGAAAATGATTTTTTTAAATTTGGAGTACGGGAACTTTTTGGACACCCGGTATTTATTTTGTATTTCTAAGTAAGATAAATTAATATGTTTGCTTATCCGGTTATATTGCTGTCTTGTTAAGATGCTGTACTAGGTCATGTTTCGAACAAATATCTTCAGTTGGAAGCCTAGTTGGATAATGAAGATGGTATCCAAGAATCCATGTCATTGTAACGAAACAATATTAGATTAAAATCACAAATTTAACGTGAATACAATCAGAAAACATTTAAATTTTTGGTAGAATTCAATTTTTAACTCTGACTATTATCCGAATTCTAGTTGGGGCCCGGTGCAAAAACTTTTTTGGGCCCCCTCTGATTTACTGCTTTAGTAATGAAGAACATTCATTATAAAAGGAAATGTAAAATAAGATTTCTATTCGATTTGGGGGCCCCACTTATGTGGGGCCCCGGGGCAACTGCCTCGTATGCCCCTACCTTAGTCAGGCCCTGATTCTGATAATAACATTCTGATAAGGGCTATTAAAAATTTCTAAATTGAAAGCTGTTTTTATAAGCATAATTCATATATTTTTATATTTATTTCAGTCTAATGAATATTAACCTTTTGCACATTTGCACATAGCTAATTAAGTTATATAAATTATTATTAAGTTATATAAATTATAACCCATGTATTTGAAATGGCTTTTGTATTTGAAGGGTATTTAATATTTTGAACATGTGAAAGCATTAGCTTTTACCTAAGAATTCATTTATTTTTTATTATTCAGAATTTATACCGCTGCATAATATTGAGATAACTTAATCTTATTACAATAACAGAAAAAATGGAAATATAAATTCAAACAAATGCTGAACGCTCTAATACGTCAAATGTACCCAAAGGGTTAAAAACAGTTTTCAGTTAGAACTTGCTTTTACATAGAAATATTACCCGTGACTTCGTACGCATGGAAAAGCACACAATTAACCTGAAAAAATTTATTTACTGCGCGTACCTGAACTAAAGCAAAAGAGCAAACTCAGTTCATATTTCTTTAAAATCAAGTCTAGTCTATTTTATTTATCGATCGAGATTGAGATAGCTACAACAGTATTATGTATATATCTTTTAAACTTTTAATTAAAATGAAAATAAAGTTGTCAACAATTACAACACACTGTACATGCGTGAATTTTCAACGCCAAATGGGGCAACACAAATGCGTGAATTTTCTAACCTAGTTGGGAAAACGCAATACAGATTAGAAACATTTAATTTCCTTTATTTTTTTAATTTTAATTCAAGAGTACTTCAAAAGGAATCCGAAAAATCGATTCATTAACAATGTTTAGTTTTAAATGCTTCAAACACTAAGAAAATAAACAGAATCGCTTGAAATAATCGTTGGAAAACATGTTAAGCCTAACCTCATTAGCATGGGAAAAAACAAACAAACTGAAGTCTTCCTTATTTGGCGGTGGATAAAGTTTTGGCGGGAAAGTAAGAATATTGCCGTTTTTACCATTTTCCTCTCAATTTTTCCTTCTTTTCTCTCTATAAGTACCTTCTTCGCATCTTAACGAAAATATAAAAAAAAAATATCCGAATTGGTGGACCCGTTCTGGAATTTTACGCTTAAAAACTCCTTTGGCGATTCATTTTTATTTATACAGATATCAAAACGTCCCAAATTAACTTATCAATTCACTGATTTTTAAAAATAACCCATTTTGGAGAGAAATATTTTAAATTAAACTGTTTATTATAACAAAATATGAATTTTAATAAAATCGATAAATTTTGTTATTAAAAGGTTAACTTATATATAATTTTTCTCCCCGATTTTTCCGATATTTACTATATGAGGTCTTATTTTATTCTAAAACTAAACTGATACACCTAATGACAAAAACTGAAACTCTCTCATGTGGAATTGTTTTATACTTTGGGACATTCGAAGTATAAAATACTGTATTTAAAAAAAACCGAGATTTTGATTAGTCTTGTCGTTTTAGAGTTCCCTGAGTTCGAAAATTACACTTTGGGAAGATGTCCGTCCGTCTTCTGTGACAAACTGAACTCAAAAGCATTTTAAACCAGACGTATAAATTTTAGTATATAGACTTAAAAGCAAAATCCTTTCAGAGGAAGTCTTTTTATCCGCTTGTTCAGATATAAGTTAACACTAAAAATACAAAACCACGAGATCTAGGCAGATAAAATTCGGTACAAAAATTCGATGACACAAATATTCAGTGTGAAAATAAAAACCAGAGCACTCTTGGCATTCACATCCTTGTACAGAGTAGACCGTATTAAGGGATAATAACTTTATTCTGGAATAAGTCAGAGTATTTAGAGAAAACCGCCCTCGCTAATTTGTTTTGTTTTTACTTTACTTTCTTAAAGAAACTAAAATATATTTTTAAATTCACTTTTCTTTGGAAAAGTATTGGAAAAAAATACGGAAATGAACACTATTCTGGTTTCAGAGAATGTGCCTAATAATGACTATTTTTTTCGTTTTTTAAGCACAAAGACCTCAATGCTTTTTCATCATGTGAGAACATGATATTGTTTTTGTTAGGAGGTTTTCATGTCTCCGAAATTTACGGGTATAAGACATTTTTACCTGTATTAACCGGTATTGAATAATTATTACGTATACTTCTTTGACAGCAGATGTATTTTTAAAACGCTGATGAAGAACTGCGACATCATAGTTGTTATTTCATTATTTCATCTCAAAATCAGTCGACCTCCAAAACTTCATTTGCTAGCTAGAAAAATTGGAAATGAAAGTTTAAAAAAATTATCACACACACACACAGAGAGAGAGAGAGAGAAAGAGGTTCAAATAGGTTTATGACTTAAATTCCTTAAGATAAATAATGAGTTCAAAATAATAATGTTCTCACATGATAACTTAAAATTTGCGATCGAAGATTTTTTTTTTTTTTGCACTTTTTTTTGTTTGTTTTTTAGTTCTGGACTATAAACACATTTAGTTGACTATGAAAGTTACGAAGAAGAAATATTGAAATCGCCGTCTTTTCGAAGCGTATTTCGATAACAGAAAAGCTTCATTTATTTTTATCCGCTGTCGAATATGAATGAATTATCCGCTGCTGAGTGCCTACATATAGCGGACCTCCACGTGGTCAAGAGGAGGAAGAATCCTTTCCTGTTCTTGGCCTTGGACATCGGAACCCGGAAAACACTCATCGCTGGGAAACGTTTTCGCGCCAAACTGCGGCCAATGTTCCATTTCTTGTATGAAAATTAATATATAAAAAATGTCCCAGCAAGATCGGATATACTCTGCACAGCCAGATTCATAAAAAATTGTCCAAACAACTGTACCTTTACGACCAATAGTTTTCGAGAAAAACACGAGAGAAAAAAGTATAACGTCATATCCAGTATACATTAAAAAAACCTTCATTCGAAACATGAACATGAGTATTTGCTTAATTTTAAATAGGAAGATGTTCGAAATGTCCCCCACGCATATTGAGGGATGCGTGCGCCGAGCAGTGGTTGATTGTTCTAGTATTGTAGAGTTCACAAAATTAAACGCACTGTGGAGACAAATGGAGTAAGTTCATTTCTGAAGTAGTAGGTCCCGATAAACCAATTTCTTGTCATGACCCCATAGGAAGAAATTTAAAGGGGACAGAACTGGAGATCATGGTAGCCATGAAACAGGACGCAGAAGCTCAATCTAGTGGCCGAATAAAGGTTTTTTTCGATAGACCGGATATGACGTCATACATTTCATCTCGCATTTTTCTCGATAACTGTGGGTCTTAAGAGTTAAAGTTCTCTGGGCATTTTTTATGTCTTCCAAACAACGAATTTGGCTGTGCAGAGTTTATCCGGTCTTGCTGGGGCACCCTGTATATGTTACCGTTAAAGTGTATAATGAGGTTATTTCATATAATAAACACACATTTCAGGAATTATTAGACAAGACAGCTAAAGTATTGTTACAAGCGGGCGTGCGGCACGAAAACTCGCCAAGGTTGGCCACGTTTGGCGAGGAGCCTCGCGCCAGCTTGATTGGTTTGGCGAAAGGAATAATCTAGTAGCCTCTAGATTGTGCGCGATGTTTTGAGAATTTTCACGAGACTCAGGTGCACGCGCTTCTCGGCTATATAAGGACGAATAGCCGGCGTGAGTTAGGGAGTTGCTATACTGATTTGATTGAGTTAGTTGAGAGTTTGCTCTGAAATAAAAAGCGTCTCGTTGGGCCAAAGAATTTGTGAGCTGTGTTTGCGTTTGCTGTTAACGCTGTGTAATTGAGCTCGCTGTGCTATACGATAGCTGTTTTGTAGTCTGTTTTTATCGTGCGTAAGACTTGAATTTACGCTGTAATTGACTGTTGACTGCTGAATTGTACTTATCTAAAATTTTCACGTTATCAATTATCCTGTAAATAACTGTAAATAAATTTGTTTGTGCTGTCCTCAAATAAAGTCCATTCAATCCAAACCCGCTACGCTAAAAACGTAACAGTATATAATAGATGTAAAATTTCATACGTAACCTAGCTATTCTATGAAATAACTAATGACTCGAATAAAAAAATTGATGGATACAGCGAAAAAGGCTGTTATCCCATAAGAGCGAAAAAGGCGCAATCAATGGATAACAAAATACTTGAGATCTTGAACAAAGTTGCTTGGAGACTTAAGACAAAAGAGATATTCAGCTGTTCGACGCCGAGTGTTTTTTTTTTCAGAGCTTTTCTCTGTAGACTGCATATTTTGATCATTTTAACAAGATGTTGGAAATGTCGTTGTCTTCGTTATATTGGAAGGAATTGTCTGAGAGATTGAACCTGTGGAGAAGGCTTGGAGTGATGATCATTTTACAAATCACTCGCGCAATGAGTTTATCTTGAATCCTACCTCTAGTCCAATTAGAGTGTCCAGGAAATCCCCTATTAAAGCTAGATATTTGCTCCTGTGATTGTTATTTCAATCGATTATGGTATTCTTTTAATAGACTATTAAATTAAAAAATAAACAATTTCAAAGTTGTTCTTGTTCTCGTGTCTCCCTTTTCAACTGAAGGAGAGATGCAGTAGCTCCTGATGGTACGGACCCCTAATCCAAAGAAATTTTGCGAAATTCTCTATCATTTGGCGATTTTTCGCTTTAAAATCGCTGTAAAAAATTTGGCGGAATTCTACATTATTTGACGGCTTTTTGTTTGCGCCCATCTAACAGAAAAGTATCACATTCTAATCTAAAAGCAGTGGAAAGAAGCTTACGCATGTAGCGCTAGCCTTATAAGTCAGATAACATCTACATACAGAAGTCCACTTTTTGGTATAGTGACCATGTTACTCGGATACAGGCTCTAGCGTCACAGGTTCGTACCGCGACTTTCAATAGCTACATCGCCAAATTTAAAGGCGTCGCCAATGAGTTGCTCAATCACCAATAACGGCAAAAAAAAACAGCCATTATTTAAAAAATAGTTCAAATCTTGACTGTCGTCCACCATTTTGCTGGTTTCGTTGACGTCGATGGTTTATCGCCAAATTTGAACTAAACCATTGACGACGGTTGGAGTCGATGGTCTAGAGCTTATGGTTGCAGAGTCTATTTATTATACAAAAGGTAAAGAGCAAAAAAAAAAAGATGATATATATTTAATATCATTAATAAAAAAATGCGATTTTTTTGCTTGTTAGAGCAAATTACAAAAATAAATAAATAAACCTTTTTACAAAAATCAATATTACTAGGTTAATACATAGTATGTCTCCAAGATGATGCAGTATAGTCCGCACAACGGCTAGGCATGCTGAGTATCAAATTATCGATCTGACTTTGGCGAATATTACACCCCTCACCAAGCAATGTTCTCCAAATTTCCAGTGGACATGTAGGAGGTGATCGACGGACTGAAACTCATTTGAAAAGCACGTCTCATACATACTCTACTGGATTCAAGTTCGGTGAGAATGCTTCTTTTTCTTGTGTACTGCCGGCTACCCCGCCACCACTGAAAATAGCAGTATCGAGAGGATTTGTTGTGATCGACTGTGGACATCAGCAATGTCAATCCTTACATTGACCGAATCTGTCAAACTAATATTCTCTTCTAGACGATTGGCCCCAAAGTGGTTAAGAACTGACCACCTCCTCCTCTAAGAACTTTCAAACAGTTGGCAAATAACTGACCATTTTAGACATCACGTCCTTCAGAGTCCTAAGATTACTTGATACCATCAGTACTGAACTCAAGTCATTATTTTCAACTTGCAGATGTTTTCTTTGTTCCGAGATTTCTGTGCATTTCTTTAAATAGTGGTAAACAGTGCCGATTCCTACACAAGTGCATTTATTTTCCTGCATTCTTCCAAACCTTTGGAAATATACAGGGAATCTCACATCTGATATAATTTGGATAGGTGGGAATGCTCAACAATCCTTATGGGTCCGATCCCGTTCGAGAGCATTCGTTTAAGATGTTTGCTATTTGTTGTCGGAGTTGTAACTCGGGGGTGACCTGTACTGTAACTTCTACTCACATCACCATCATCTTAAAATCGTTGCCAAAGCCTTAATATGAAACTCTAGGCGATTCCAAGTTCCTCGGATACTTTCAGCTGGGTACGCCCAGACTGACGCTAATTCTACAACGTAAAAAATCATCATATGTGTCCTTAGTCTCATAACTATGCGGTTATTGTACTGAGAGGCTTATAAAGCACTTGCAAACAATTTTATTTCTTTGCCTGTATTCCTTATACATCACTCTTTTACGCTCTCATTATTGTGAAGTACTATAGGTGTCATCTGGTTTCTGCTGGCAATTTGAGTAGGATTTTTGAAGATGTGTGTAGTCATTTTACGGGTGATATATGTATTTTAGAGTTCGATTTCTTCGTGACTCTGTATTATCCTTAATTCATGTACATTAGTGTTGATAACATTAAATTTTCCGATTTGGAAATTTAGCTGTACGTTTGAAATTACCGTTGTTCCAGGTATATAATTCTTATTTCTGTCCAAAGCCCATTCAAAAGTGAATTTGGATTGTATATTCTAGATCAGGGGTTCTCAAACTTTTAGACATTGCGACCCCCTTTTTAGATTAAGTATTTTGGCGACCCCCCCAAAGTTTTAACTCTGTCTTAAATTTGGACAGAGGTGTTGAAAATTTTACAAGTACTCAAGAGTTCGTAGAGTATGTGTCGGGTATTGAGGCCACATCCCTTGATGCTTCATCTTTCTCCTAACTAGTATGGTCTCATCTCAAAACTTTGATTGAACCGTTTACAGATTACATTCCAGTGAAGGATATAAGTGGAGTTGTGTGGATAGCCAATCCGTTCAGTGAGCAAGCCGTAACTAAGTGCCCTTCATCATGATCAACTGATAGAGATTTCGAGTGATCAGTAAGCTAAAGTAACTTTTAACATTGCTTATGTCGACAAATTTTGGATAGGTATTAAAAAGGAATACCCAGAACTGTCCACAACAGCATTAAAAACTTTGATGCCATCTTCTACACATTACTACTGTGAACAAGGATTCTCCATAATGATAAATTTAAAAACAAAATCAAAAAATCGTTTGACACTGGAAAGTGACATTGTTTTGCGTGTTACAAAACTCATTCCAGACTTTAAAAAATGGGTTAATTCCAAACAAGCTCATGCATCCCATTTACTAATAGAACACAAAAACCAGCTTGGATGTGTATTAAAAGTTTTATGTGTGCTCTTTTTTAATGAAAACTACAGCAATAAATTAATTTTCTTTAAACTTTTCTTCCACGTCTTACGACCCTCCGGACACATCCCACAACCCCCAAGGGGGTCTCGACCCACCTTTTGAGAACCCCTGTTCTAGATAAACGCGCGCGGAACCGAATATACAAAGAGATGAACTAAATAAAATTCAGCTCTCCCTTTAGAAATTCATCTTTATGTATAAAAATTACTAATGTTTCAAACATAAAATAAAGTTCTTATTTCATTACAGAATCGAAAAGTGTTCTGCATTTGCGTCTTTTAGATTGTTTTGGTTTCCACTTCAATTAATATTCATACTATTTTTTTTAAAAAAAACAACTTAATCGACTTCTATATTAGCCTAACTTTTCTGCAGTAGCTCCCTCAAACCATTCAAAAGAGAGGTTCTCAACCTTTTTGAGTTTGAGAACTGTAACATCACTTCGGATGAACATCCTCTTCTACAAGGAAGTAAAGATTTGTTAAGTTGGAAATCACGCTACGTAATTCGGCATTTAAGAAAAGAGTATTCTATGGGTAAAAAAGAAAGAGCGTAAGAAAGAAAAGAGAAGGCACACGTACAATAAAAATTTAAAAATCACCCCAGATGAGGACTGCGCAACCTTGAATCGAAAGCGTCACGTTCTCGACAATGTGACAGCGTTCGGGCATCTGTGCTGTTTCATCAGGGGCCGTCCCTTTTTCGTGTCACGTCGTTTCGCCACTTCTGGAATGAAATCTTGGTGGCAACGTGTAACTTTAGTCCTCTCTTGTTGTCAGTTCTATTAATTGACACTGCTCTACTCAGTTTTTACAGTTTTAAAATAAAAATAAGTTTTTTTTTATGTCGCAGCGTATCTCTGTTGTATTTGGGGAAGGAAAAAAACTAGTAGAAGACTATATTTGTTTTCAAAGTTGGTCTTTTAGATCTAATCCAATTTGGTGGTGGTGACTTAATTTTCTTTTTTATTTTCTCTTGTAATAAATATAATATTTTCGAAGAAAGGGAGTTCTTATAAGGGATATGCTAATATGCAGGATTTAAACTCATTAAAAAAACTCATTTTATAACAAAATCACTTATATTATAAAATTACAAAATGTTAAATCATACAAAAATTTATTTATGTATTTAAAATTAGAACTTGAGCATCAGTCATTCCATCTCAGTCTCCAGTCCGAATCTATTATCATGTCAGAACATGATGATGTTTTTGGGATGAGGTAAATGCAAATCCATAGGCGAAAAATAAAAATTTTATTATCTGCACTAACATCTCAAATATGCAGCTTTTAATAACGCGTTGCCATTGCATTACAAGAGCTCTGATTTTAAAAAAATAAGCTAATGACCACAGCAAATAAAACCTAGAAAAATGTCATTTTGAGCACGAGTTTACATGAAATGAAATAAATAGGAAATGCGATATTTTTTTTAACAATCAATGCGAGACAAAGTTTTTTGGGATCGTTTGCAATGCTAAAGTGACTCATTCGATGAAACGATTAAAATAAATAAAAATGTAACTTACACGAACTTGCACGAGCACGTGGTGCTTGGCTGTTCAAATAATTATGTTCTGACGTGATACATTGATATATGCAAGACAGATTTCATTTTAATCTTTTCTATTTTTATTTTCTCAAATACGTATTTTAGTAATGGTACATATAGTACTGTAATAATCAAAATAGTTACTTTTTAGTGAAATAAATACAATAGTCGGCTGTACAAGAAATATCAAAATACAAGATTAGTTTATATTCATTAAAATAACACTGGAATTCGAAAAAAAATAATATTTGAATTGATTATGTATAACTTACTAATAGAGATACAGCCAGAGGAGTGAAATTTGGTATTTTTGAATTACCAATATTCGAAGCATGTATTTGTAGTGCTATAAAAAATAAAGACATTTTTTTAATAACTTTTGATATATTTCTTAAACCATTCGTTTAATACATTTAATTTAAACTAAATTATTTTTAAACTGTTTAAAAAAAACGCCAAATAATGTAGAATTCCGCTAAATTTTTCACGGCGATTTTAAAGTGAAAAATCGCCAAATAAAGTATTGTTCCGCCAAATTTCCTTGGCGATCTTTGGCTGGCTCCCAGCAAACGGAATAATACCGATTTTTTTTTCTATATTTCCATTAATTTACTGTAGCGCTCATCGAAACGCTACTGCTGCCATTAGTGCTACATTCAGCCATTTCGTTAAAATTTGGTCACAAACTATTCTTTAGGCGAAAATTATTTTCAAAAGCATCATAATGATATGGCTTGATAGCATTTTACGTTGTGATCATAGAGCCTGTTCTCATACATACACATCAAAATTTCCACTCATACGAAGTCGAGGGTAAAAGCTAATTAATAATAATAATAAAGCGACTTTCAAAATCGAAACATATTGTATTCTATTACTTTTTGAGTCATATTTATTCATCACTAGCTTTTAAACACAACTTCGTAAGCGTGGAAATTTTGATGCGTATGTATGAGAACTGGCGCTCTGATCACAATGCAAAATATTATCAAACCGTATGCATGCATGAACTTTCTACGACAATCCGGGAAATGTAAATGGGTGAATTTTCTACGCTAGTTGGGGTAACGCAATAGAGATGAGAAAATTTTAATTTCTTTTATTATGTTTTATTTTTAATTTAAAAGTACTTCGAAATGAATCCAAAGAAATCGATTAATTAACAATGTTTAATTTTAAATGCATCAAAGACTAAGACAATAAACAGAATCGTTTGAAATAACATGCTGTAAACATGTTAAGCCTAACCTCATTAACATGGGGGAGGGAAACAAACTGAAATCTTACTCATTTGGCGGTGCGGAAATGAAGATTTTTGGCGAGAAATTTAGTTTTTATTTAATGTGACTTCGTACACGTAGGAATTTTGATGTTGATGTTCCTTCAGGATCAAACAACAATGTTTTTCAGTTATCAAACCGATTCTAGCAGGTGTTCCTCAAGGATCTAAGCTGGGGCCAGTTCTTTTTTCTATTTTTATAAATGACATACCGAAGCAATTTAATACCGTACTATGTATGTACGCTGATGATACTGCAATACTAGCGCGCAATAAAAATCCAAATTACATTACAATAGCTCTGAATAGACATATTAAATCTCTTGAGGACTGGTTCACCAAATGGAAAATCGTAATTAATGCCTCAAAAACTGAAGCCATTTATTTTAGTAGATATAAAGCTAAGAAATTCCACCCCTTCAAATTAAAAATCAAACTATCCCGTGGTCTAAGGAATGTAAATATTTAGGAGTCCTTTTAGACAGTAAATTAACTTGGAAGCCCCACTTTAATTATCTAATCAACAAGTTTCGAGACCTAACTCGTAAATTATATCCCTTAATCTCTCGAGGCTCCAAAATGACTAGGAAAAATAAAATACTTATTTACACCGCCTATTTGCGTCCAGTAATTACATATGCTTGCCCAGTGTGGGGTTATGCGCCTAAATCAAACCTAATCTTAGTTGAAAGACTGCAAACCAGATTTCTCCGAAACATCTGCAAAATGCAATGGTATATGCCAAGCAAAAACATGTACCTTGCATTAGATTATCCCCCACTGAAAAAATTTATTAAAAAACTTGCGGAAATTTTTTTTGTTGACTTAGAAAAAAGTAAAAACGAAGCCATCCTAAATATCCCCATATACACGCCGAACCTTAAAATCAGAAGACCCAGAAATATCTTACTTTAACTTTACTTCATTACCAAATTATTCTAACTTAACTTAATTTTTCTTCTTCTCATATTTAAAACTTAACTTCATGATGATAACGTTCCCTCCTTCAGTTCTAAGTCTAAAGTTCCCACAAGGTGCATAACTCTACGCTCACCACCCCTAAATAGCCAGTCAAAACCCGTCCTGACTCTCGCCACCTCACCCATCCCTACTTTCCAACAGCTACTATAACAGTTCCTCCAGCATTTTTCCAGTCCAATTCGAAGATGACCACGGCAGTAAATGATCGCAACGAGAAAGCACTACAGCCATGACCGGGGATAAGCCCCTGCCGGGGCTAGGTGCCCCAAGAAATCAACCACCGTAGTGGGAATTTTGATGTGTATGTATGAAATCTAGTGGTCTGATCACAATGTAAAATGTCAGCAAACCATATCGTTATAGCGCTGCTAAAAATAAATTTCGCCAAAAAATAATAATTTGTCGCCAAATTTTACCGAATGTAGCGCGGGGATAATACGGATTATAAATGTTTAATTTCCTTTATCATATTCATTTTGGTACTGAAAAGTGTAAAAGCGAAAAATATTCAGATAATGAAGAATTCCGCTGAAATTCTTACAGCGATTTTAAAGCGAAAAATTTCCAAATTATTATAAAATTCCGTCAAAATTCTTACAGCGATTTTAAAGCAATTATTCACGTGCTCTCGGCTAACGGAAAAGTACCTTTACTTCAATTCCAAAATACTTCAGAATGAATCAGAAAGATCAAATAATTAGCAATGTTTGATTTTAAATGTATCAAACGCTAAGAAAACGAAAACAATCGTTTGAAATAACCGGTCGGAAACATGTTAAGCCTTACTCCCTTGGCGGTGGGGAAAGATTTTTGGCGAGAAAATTAGTTTTTAATTGATAAAAAAATTAACCACTCAATTAACCGGAATAAACAGTAGCCTATGTTCTTCTGTAGACTATAATCTGTCTATGGAATGCACTAAAAAATTGAATCGAAAATGGTGAAAATAGGCAAAAGAAATAAGTACAGCAAGAAAAAAATCAAGAGAAATGAATAGGAAATAACGAATTATATTAACACAAGAACAGCATAAGAACAAAATTTAATAAACATTCCTTTAGAGTAGTAAGATAATGTTAAAAGAACACCGGAAATAGAAAAATAAAAACAAACGATTCAAAAAGCTCAGGCAGATGGTTTCAGATTTTTTTTTATTTTTTATTTTTGGGCGGAAAAGTTAGTTTTCAATTAATAAAAAAATAGCCACTCAATTAACCGGAATAAAAATTAGCCTATGTTCTTCTGTAGACTATAATCTATCTCTGAGCTAAATTTCATTCAATTTCCTTCATCCTTTCTGGCGTGATTGACGGACATCATCAATGCTTCCATCCAAACTTTCAGATTTATAATAGTAGAATTGATTATAATACAAATCATCCATTCAGCCAATTGATAAATAATGTCTTTTCCATAACAACTGGTAGATAATATTAAAAAGCAGGGTAGTTCGTATTATTTATTCATCATTTTTTAATTCATTTTGTGTCTTTTTACCTTATATGGCTACTAATCTCATCATACCAGCCACAATTCACGATATTTAACTCTGAAGAGATCTTTAGATGTGAATGGATAGCATAATTAATTCTTTCCAGATTCTCGTTAACTCTCATTAATACATAATGAGTTAAAAAAAATAACTCGAAAAAATAAATTATTCTCCCCCTCCGTTCTTTCTAAGCGAGACATCGCGAAAAATGCATGCAAATTATCCAAGTTTCGAGGAAAACTTGCTGAATGCAAAAACTCACGCGTTAAGATTGGAGGGATTCCAAAAACGTTACCCTTAAGGAACACGTGCAAAAAATGTAAATTCACTTTTCGGCATGTTGACGAACGTGCTCATGAAGCAGGGTGACTTTGTTGAAAAATTTAAGAGCGCTTCTCGGAACTGTTCTTACTAACAAAACATTGGAGGAAGGCCTAAAAGTGGAAAGATCTTTTCTTGTTTATAAACTGAGCCTAACCTTCCTTTACCATTTGCTCTCCAGATGCTCGTTTTTACATAAAACTTGATTTGACAAGATGTCCTGAGAGGTGAACGGTGGGTGCCTTGAACCTGCAAGGAATCAAAGCTCTTGTCGCAGGAGAACAATGATGGGAACTTGACTTGATCTTCTTCAAGATATAAAGAAAAAAGTATGAAAGTATGGAGTTCTTGAACTCAACTGACATAGACAACTGGCGACAGAATATAAAAGTTCAAAAGAAAAAGAAAATTTGAAGATTATTATTTGTATTACTAGTGGCTTCTAGGGACCAATTGTTTCGCCAGGAATATTTGTTTCATAAGAATCCATATAAATCGTTGAGATATAACTTCATATCCAAATATCAAATTGTGTAGCAAGAGCTTATTTTTACACCAAATTGTTTAGTAGATATTTTTTACATTCAAATTGTTTGCCAACTGTTTGTTTTTTCGCCAAATCATTGGCATGTTATTTTAAATGTCTTAATTGTCCGCCATGTGCCGTATTCTCGATATATCGACGCATGCGTATTCTGATCGGCACATGATTGTCTCAAACCTGTTTATATTTTTGAATGCCTTAAATTAATTAAGGCAAGCAATGCCTTAAAAATAATAATGTTCTCACATGATACCATGAAATTTGAGTAGTAGATTTCACTTTTATTATCATGTCAGAACATGATGTTTTTGGGATGAGGTTTTTAGCGTCAACAAAAATCCGTAGGAGAAAAATTGAAATTTTATTATCTGCCCGGGCATCTCAAAAATTCAGCTTTTAATAACGCGTTACCATTGCACTTACAACAGCTTTGATTTAAAAGAAATAAGTTAATGATGCAGCAAATAAAAATTAGGAAAATGTCACTTTGAGCACGCGATTATTTGAAATGAAATAAATGGGAAATGTGATATTTCTTTAAAAACAATAAATGCGAGACAAAGTTTTTTTTGGATCGTTGGCAATACTAAAGTGACTCATTCAATGAAACCATTAAAATGAATAAAAATATAATTCAACTTGCACGAGCACGTGGTGCTTGGCCGTTCAAGAAATGATGTTCTGACATGAAACATTGAAATATGCATAGCAGATTTCATTTTAATCTTTTTTTTACTATGCTCTTTCTAAAAGAGACCAGTTCTAAACATCATAGCTACATTAAAATCGAGAAATTACTTATAATTCTTGACTTTCGCGATGCTTTTACATCATTTTTGTCTTGTAAATTATACTAATATTAAACATAAACCACGCTCTTTAGCTTTCAAAAATGGAAAAAAAAATCACGCGATGAAATGTTTGATGGAACAATCAGAATAATTTGAATTCCAGTGACAACAATAAAATTCTGTTTCTGGAAAATAGATTATAAAAAAATTAAAATTGCTAAAATTCAGAAAAATTTGCGTGGCTATTAAATTAACATCATAGAAAAACCTTTTTAAAAATTTTTAAATTCGGTAAAATTCCATTTTGTACAGTAATACATTCGGGAGTTATCACGAGGTATATCAAAAATTATCATTTTTAAAATTCTAATTAAAATTTCAAGAGCATGTTTCCGAGATGTCAAAATTGAAAACTCTAAATCAAACGGTTACTAACAGGGCCAACAGCTTCGTGTGTACTGGTTACTCACATGTACACACAAACGCACGTACATTTTCAACTTAATATCAGTAGAAATAATAATTATTTTTAAAAACAAGGGAATGAATTGAATGAATCTAAAGGTTTTATGGAATCTATCCTGTATTGAATGGATCTTCCTGATAAAATTTTTCTAAATATAGCGTGTATTGAATCAATTTACCTGATAAAATTTTACTA
>JAOUZG010052315.1:3365361-3377828 GCA_026289955.1 Argiope argentata | reverse complement strand
ATATATATATATATATATATATATATAACTGTGTAAAATAGTTGTTGAATCGGCTAAAAGACGACAGATTCTTACACTCCGAGTGAAGGGATAAAAATTGTCACATTCTGCTAAAAAAATCCCTATGATTCCCTTTCAAGAGATGTACATGTGATTGACACATGTGAAATATCCTTATTAAAATCCAAAAGTATTTATTCTCCGGTATATACTTTTAATCATTTCTTTTACTTTTAATAATCAGCTTACAATTATTCCTTTTTGTGTCGTTCTGTGTTGTGCTCGTTGCTTTTGCTTGTACATAACGCCTGTTTTCCGTGATGGAATAAAACAAATTAAAAAATTGAAAGTGAAAGCTAATGAAACTTTTATCCCGGTGAGTATATATTGTTAGATTTTAATTGGGTTAGAGGGATTTCTACAGCATGTCAAACACAAGTAGATCCCGTGTAATATAGGGATCTTTGAATGAAATGTGCTATGCGGGGCAGTTTTTATACCTTCACTCGTAGTGTAGGAATCTGTCGTCTTTTAGCCGATTCAGCAATTTTACACAGCTTCTGTTGAATTAATTAACTAGAAAAAGTGGAAGGGATAAGGAAATAAGAGAATATTTTTAGAATGATATTACTATAACTTTAATATCATTTTGGAAATTTGAAATCAAATTTGGAAATTAATAAGAGTTTCATTTAATTGTAAAAAATCATTACACACACACACACACACACGAGAGAGAGAGAGAGAGAGAGAGAGAGAAGAATTCATAGTTTAAAGTTTTAAGTTGAGCAGATGAATAAAGACCTCCGTGTCGTGAAAGAACTCAATATCAATGTTTAAAACCACGTTTTACAGGAAGAAAAAAACTCTTTTTAATTGGTTTCTGACTTCTTTTCTCTGAGTCATATTTAAAATATATTCACAATTAAAAAAACTCAAAACTAAAGATACATGATAATCAGAAGCCATGATTTTGAATGCCGACTCAAAGATCAAAGCACGTTGAACAAAAACACCTGATTAGAGTAAAGCGCACGTTAAATGAAATAATCTGAAAACACTTGTTAACATTTGCAAGCCCTTTTAAACAAAAACAAAAAATCTTAGTGTTTTAAAAAGATGACAAGTTAATAAAACATATTCTATACCGACAAGCGAGGCGATAACAACATTGGCAATTACAAATCCTTCACGTTGAATAAGAAATACCATTTCCAGTATAATCAATTCGACCCCAAATTGAAATTCTCAATCCTTTATTGATGAAGAAATGGCCTTTCAACTTGCATAATCAATCATCCTAACATTTTAAGTTATAAAATCTCCTCCAGAAATAAACGTGACCATCAGAAACGCTTGATTTGGAGATTTTGATCCATTAGCCACATACAACAAATCACGTTGGAGAAAACGCTTTACGACAGTAGTAGTATAGCTGAAAGACGCTAGTGATCAGTTCCCAATCCTTTATTTTGAAACAGCGAAGATTTTAGTCATGCCCTCGTGCTGGGATGTACGTGAGAACCACAAAGAGTTTTTACTCGTGTTCTATCTCCCAGTCCGGGCGACCTTGATGAGCGTTTCCTCATTTGAATTCTAAGACTGTTTGATTTCCTCTCGACGGAAGTGCACACCCAGGAAGTGTTCGGCCAAGTGGGCATGAGAAAAGCCCCGCACCGGATTCACTCTTGCTATCAGTCAACAATCTGCGATACGAGGCCTGTTGATGCAACACGTTACTCATCCCAAATCAAGGATCAGCTTGCTTCCTGGAATATTTGCCATACCGAACTGCACGAGGAACTAAAAGTGGATTTAATAAACGAAAATATTCATGATCAAACCATCCCTTAATTATTAATAGAAAACATTGATATAAAAGAACAAATATTACTGTATATCAAGGATGTACAATCTATGGCTTGAGTAGCCTTTGAAGTTGGCCCGCGAATGTTCTTAATAAAATAAGACTAACTTAAAATGAAATGAGATTTTTTCAAACAAAGAAGAAAAAAATCTTATGCGAAAACGATTCTACATTAGAATAATTAATTTACAGTTGCTCCTTAAGTTTATTTACTTTTTATTACGCGGCTTTTCAGTTTCTTCCTTTCATGGCTACCTGTGAGTACGAGGTTTCGTATTGGAGAAGTTCGCGTACGTGAAAAATTTCCACACATATAAAAATGCTGTATGAGGATCAAATTCAAATCTTGCTATTGTCGCTTATCAAATATGAAAATCAAACAAAAATCGGCGTATTTTCTTCTCCATTTTCTGTTGACATAAATTTAGTGGCTGAGAGTATACAGTCAACCTTAATTGATTTACTGAATTCTGATTTTTTCAAAAATCCATTCAAAGGAAAACCGACATTAGAATTTTATACAGACTTACCTGAGGAATTTTCGTGCTTAACGCAAAATACAGCTGCATGAACAACTTTCTTTGGCAACACGTACATTTGTAAACAAACTTTCTCACTCATGAATTTAAACAAATCAAGAATAAGAAATAGAGTAGCAGATGAGAGCCTTTCTTCTGTTCTACGTATTTCCAACATAAAACCAATAACTTCAAATATTCAGTCCTAGTCGTCTCATTAATTTTTATTATTTGGATTATTATTTTTTTTCTCAACATTTAAATTGTGTTCTCTATATAATTAACAAAATGTTTCCCTCTGTTATTTTATTTCAAGTTTGCCACTTTTTTAAGCAAGAATTTTTTTTTGGAGTTAAAGTATTTTTATGATATCTATAATGTTTGCGCTTAATCCATTTATTTATCGCTCAATGTGTGCATGAG
The DNA here is from genome assembly GCA_026289955.1 of Argiope argentata. NCBI lineage: Eukaryota > Metazoa > Arthropoda > Arachnida > Araneae > Araneidae > Argiope > Argiope argentata. Next base: position 3,375,020 of record JAOUZG010052315.1, on the reverse strand, counting down.
TAAAATAAATAAAGTAATTTTTGTAATTCATGCGTAATGCCTCAACCTGAAAAAGCTGTGCATCCCTTTTATGTATTAAAATGCACGTGATTTATAAGCAGTTTGATTTTTACAGCCGAGATTGCTCTCTACTAGAGAAATAACCTTTTTTCAAAGTTATTTTCAATGAAGAAATCCCAAGTAATACATATATGTTGTGCAATATTGCATGCCATTAAACAACATTCGCAATTTTGTATATTATTGTTAAATATTAAACTATATAATATAATATTGCAAAACAATTGCATAATATTTTGCTACAGGATGTGTTAACTGGGACTTAAAAATCTGGAATTAATCATGCAGTTTGATTTTTTTTTAATGTTTCATCTTCTTATGTATACGCATCTTATTACTTTTCTCAGTGGCATAGCAAAAGAGTGGAGGTGGTAAGGATGGCATAGAAGGCATTGGTGCCAATTTTAAGCGACAACTCAGTGACAAAGCATGAGTACATATTTATCATTTTTCCAGGGTAAATACTACTAGAGAGAGCAAAACAAAATATCCATATTTAGTGTCACTTATGCGAGCATGGCACCATGGCTGTGTTAGTTTTCAAGGATTCATGCTATGACAAACTTTACGAGGAACCAAAGGTTTATTAATGGAAGAGAGTAATAATCAAGTAATGCTATGTTCAAATGTTAATAATTTGTAATGTAACATTTGAAAATAGCACTTGCTTTTATAACCAAACATCCCAATATCGGACTTTCGTATTTTCTATAAAGTTGAGTTCTATCAATACTTTAATGTAGTACGCCAATACATTGCTTATCTGTTGTTGTTTCTAATGGCACTTGCCATGGACAAGCACGCTGATGCGTCAGCAATTTTTAAGCCGAATGGAGCGTCTCTTGTTTTTGAAATAGCACCAACTAGGATCAAGAGTACCACGTAGCTACTCACTCATCATATTTGCTTTCACAACCCCTTTTCACAGGGGGGCACATTCACACACTTTACAGATAGAACCAGAAGAAAAGGGATCTGAATAATAAAATTTATACAAAAATAGTTGCTGTTTTTTATGGCACTTTCCATGGGCAAGTTCGCTGAGTCAGTCAGAGATTTAAGCCTAATCAGCGTCTCTTGTAATCATGTTAGAACATGATGCTGTTTTGGGGATGAGGTTTTTGTCGTCAACAAAATTGCGTTGGCAATGAATTGAAATTTTATTATCTGCCCGAGCATACCAAAAAATCCGCTTTTAATAATGTGTTTCTATTGCATTTACAAAAGCTCTGATTTAAAAAAAAATAACTTAAAGACTACAGCAAATAAAACCTAGAAAATGTCGTTTTGAGCACGTGATTATATGAAATGAAATAAATAGGAAATGTAATATTTTTTTAAACAATCAATGCTAGACAAATTTTTTTGGATTGTTTGACATACTAAAGTGACTCTTACAATGACATTAAAATAAATAAATATTCGGGCATTTAAATAAATAGAAAATATAATTTAATTTGCACTAGCACGTGTTGCTTCGATGACGGTTCAATGGGATGAGGTTTTCGGCGTCAACAAAAATGCAAAGGAAAGGAAATTTTAAATTTCAACTTTCTCAAAAATAAGCCTTAAAAGACACAAAAATATTATTAAATGGCTGCAATTTCGAAATAAAGACCTTTCTAATCTCCAATTTGCCACTTTTTGTTGGGATGATTTTTTCAACTTTTTTTAACTTTATGAAATCTTTCTTCAAACTTGAATAAAAATATTTTTTTATAAAATAGTTTAAATTGTTTTATTAAATTGTTGCAAAATCTGCCACTTTTTGTAGAATAGTTTTCTTTAAACATTAATAAAATTCTTTTTAAAATTTTATTACATTGTTTAATTAAGTAAAACGTTTATAATGACTGGCAGTTCAAGGAATTATGTTCTGACATGATACATTGAAATATGTATAGCAGAGTTCAATTTTTAATTGTTTGAAGTAGCGTCAACTAGGGCCAAGAATACGACTTTTGATGCTCACTCATCACATTCGCTTGCACAGCCCCTTTTTACAGAAGGGCACATTCACACTCCTTACAGATAGCACACAGAAGAACAGCCATGCCCAAACCAAGACTCCCAGAACACGAGGAAGACGCTGTTACAAGCGGGCGAACGCAGCGGAAACTTTTACTTCGACGAATATCTATATTAATAAAAATGCAACTCGAAATGCGTTGCTAAGCGCAAAACTAGAGAACGGCTCGACCGATTCGGCTAATTTTTATTTTAATATTTTCGTTAAGACACGAGGATGGTTCTTATGGAGAGAAAAAATGAAAAAACGGCGTGAAAAATAGTTAAAACGACACTTTTCTTACTTTTCCCGCCAAAAATCTTCATTTCCTTCCCCCACACCGAGTAAGATAGCAGGAAGTTATAAATTATCCTTTGTTTAGAAAGAAATACGCGAAGTCAGTTGGTTTTCATTTATAGATAACGGGATGTTTAAAAAAGAAAGAAAATAGTTGCTTTTATTATTTGTCTGTATGAATATTTAATCTATGCCTGCTCGAAATAAAGTCTGGGCAGAGAAGAAAAAAAATAGCAAAGCGGAAAAAAACGTTTGTAAAAAGTAAAGCAGTGAGGAAAAAAAGAAGAGAAGAAAAAAAGAAAAGAAAAGAAGGGTGTGTGTGTCACCATTATTTCCTCTGTGCGCGGCATTTTCCAAGCTGTTTTTAAACTACCGCATCTTTTGAAAACCAATTGTTTTTATTTGTTTAGTGTGTTTACATTTATGAAAATTTGAATATCATTATTCGATAAAAACAGAATTTTAGACCTTTCCCTCCACCATTTAAGTGAAATATCAATTCCGGGACAATCATTGTTCGGATAGAAAGAGAAAGGTGAGTAGTACAATGAACAGAACATCTGAAGAAAATAATACTATAAATGAATTATATAATTATCAAAATTTGTTTGGTTTAAAAATATTTTGGTGAAAAACCTGTTATGAGACACAGCAACATAAAATATTATATGAATATTTTAGCGAGCATTAATACTGGCGAACCGACTGGTCGCCAAAGGCGGCTAGTTTAGAATGAAAACAGGGCTAAATTTTCAACTATGAAAAGGATCCAAATGCCATAGCATTCATTCTTAAGGATGATTTAGCCCTACTTCCTGGCCTAGGGGCAGCCAGTCTTCTCCCTGTTTTGGGCATCCTGGGTGTTCGAATCCTGGTTCGGGTATGGCTTTTCTTTTATCTTTGTTCTATCAATTAGCTATGTGAAAGTGCCCCTCTGTAAAAGGGGTTGTGCAAGGAATTTTATGGGTGTCATATTTATATGAGCTAGAAGTCAGAATTTTGCCCGTGGGTGTTCACAGACCTTTACCCTCAGAAGCAACTGAGCAAACTCGGCTTAAATCACTGACTTCTTCAGCGGGGCCTATCAATGACAAATTAATCAGTAAAAACATCTCTAAAAAATATGTTAAAGCCTCCCCCCGCAAAATTTTTTGCTTTTTTAAAATTTTATTTCCCTGCTTATGGAGGAAGTTATTTGCTGATTGAACGATTAAAAAGTTTATGGTATGTAAGGAAGAACGCCTTCGAGTTAAAAAAAAAATTACAAGACCTATCAAGATCTAAAATATAAGCTGATATCCGATGAAAATCACGAAGAAAAAGTGAAAACAAAGAGGCTGTTCTAGAATACGAGATCTTTCTTAAATAGATAGTAATTATACTTTATTAAGATTTAAATCATATCAATCAGTGATAAATACAATGACATTTGTTTTCCGTAAGAAAGAGACAGGATTTTCCCTTTTCCTACAATAATTATTTTGTGGAATTGGAGTGTTCCTGAAATTAATGTGCTAAAACAATAGTAATTGATTTTATCTTCGCATATATTGGCAGGAAATAATTCATGACGTTCTAAACGCAAAACGTAGATAAAGAAAAATTAATACGATATTGAAGAAAGATATAATTTAATAACTTATCATTACATCTCATCAAACAATATTAAGCATCTCGGCATTTTCTTAAAAATAGTTTTTCAAATTTTATCCTTCGTCGCTTTTAATTATGAATGTTTTACGTACTTTGTGTCAGATTATTTTTAAGAGAAAAATCAGATACTGGCAATTATATATATTATATTCATAGTGTGTTTGGGTGTATATATTATACTCACGTGTTTTGGCAAGCCATTTTATAGAACCCCTGACATTATATTTATTATCGTGGCATTTCGTAAAAAAGTCGAATGCAATGATAAAAAAAACCCACAAAAAAACCCCAGTGAGATGTAAATGTTATTGTAGAATTTTTTTAAAAAATCTTAATCTCTAATGTTATTATGGTGTTATCGTTTCACTTCTTATTATAATTATTGACCCATCTTCATAAATATTTTCAGTAGGATATTAATCTATAAAATTATTTATGTTCTTTTTAAAAGAATCATTTCTAACAAAAGATATCGAATATCCAATAAGCCTCAAGAAATAAATAATAAAAGCTGGTTTCTCAAAGCCTGGTTTCAAATTTATCGATTATTGGATGAACCAGAAACTCGGTTTCCTATCGAGAAACATGCAGCGAACCCGAAACTTTCAAACAACTAATGAGACAAGTGAAGAAAAATCTAATGAACGAACATGGGCGAAGTTGGCGAAAAATTATACACTGGCAGCACGCCAAACTAGGGCTGGTTCGAAAACAGCTCTCATAACCATAAAGCTCAAAGGAGGAAGAGGTTGCCTTCACTTATCTCTCCAATATATGAATGTATGTTGTTGTTACTAATGGCACTTAACATGGATAAGTCATCTGATGCATCAGTGGATTTAAGCCGAAGATATGCGTCTGTTGTTTCTGAAGTAGAGCCAACTAGGGTCAAGAGTACGACTTTAGCTACACACTCATCACATTCACTTGCACAGCCCCTTTTTACGAGAGCGGACACATTCACACGCCTCACAGGTAGAATATAGAGCAACAATCATTCCCTAAACGGGAATCGAACCCGAGACGCCCAGATCACGAAGAAGTTTACAGTTTTTCCAAATATTAATTCCGTTATTACAAATTTATTATTAATTAAAATTAAATTCCGAATATTACAAAAATTCTGACCAAAAGTCTTCATTTCCCCGCTTCCAAAATAAGTAACGAATTCAGTTTGTTTTTCCCCCATACTAATGAAGTTAGGCTTAATATGTTTTTTGAGGATTATTTCATACAATTCGGTTTATTTTTATAATGCCACAATTGACCACGTTTCCCCAATTGTCATTGAATTCTCAATTTACTTTGAAAATTCTATGATAGTATAATATGTTGATCAATTATTTAAAGTGACTGTAATTGTTAAGCTGGAATATTCTGAGTGGTATGCCGTTGGATTTGCATTCGTTGGGCAGCGAGTTCGAACACCTTATATAGAAAGGAGAACGGGAAATTTCCCCTGAAATTCACTTTCTATTTTCCCGCTTAGTATTTTGATTCTGTCATATTTCTATACATATTTATATTAATTGCAATTAATTAATAAAGATTAACGAACATAAAATTTTCCTTGTTAACCCTAAATAGAAATTGATTTTTAAAAATTATTTTTTATATTACTTGTTTCTAGTTCCATTCTTAACTTCCTTTTAAACTTCCCTCTCTAATCTCCACAAGCTGTTCCAGTTACGATTTCAAACAAATTTGTTGATGGAACAATCTCACACGCACATTTTTCGCGCCCTTTTCACTCGATGGAACACTTCGCGCGTCTCAGATCGCTTTCCCACCAATCCCCGAGCAAGGTTCGGCAACAGATGTGAGAAAATACGACCACTTCCTTCCACACCGAGCAGCCTGAACACGTGTGCATCGTATTTGCATTCTATGCTAATTCTTCCACGTGTGTTTGTATATTATACCAAGGACTCGGACCGAAATACCTTCCGCAGTTACCATTAAGTGGAGTTTTATTGCCAAGCTGGCGAGTTTGTATCTTAGAGTGCTTGCATTTCCGCCAAGTCTAATCTAGATTTTGAACTCATTATAGAATTAGTAAAACGCTTTTATATTATGGGAATCATTTTTAAAAATTTACGTTGTGAAATAAAGATGAAATACGTAAAGGCTTAGGTGTCGAGTAGAGATACACGCCTTGATTGGGGTCACGAAATAAGATGATAAGATAATGGATAACGAACAATAGATGCAAGAAATGATTGAGGAAAAAAATGAAATTAAATAAATTATGGAAAAGAAATAAAAAAAATTCACATCCAGTAAAGTCAATAATTAATTAGGATTAAAGTGTTAATACAAGATCTAAAATATAAATAAAAAAGATTAAAATGAAATCTGCTGTGTATATTTCAATGTATCATGCCAGAGCATTATTTCTTGAACGGCCAAGCACCACGTGCTCGTGCGAGTTAAATTATTTTTTTATTCATTTTTAATGGTTTCATTGAATGAGTCACTTTAGTATTGCAAACGATCCAAAAATAACTTTGTCTCGCATTGATTGTTTAAAAAAAATATCCCATTTCCTATATAATTCATTTCATGTAATCACGTGCTCTAATTGACATTTTTCTAGGTTTTATTGGCTGTAGTCATTCACTTATTTTTTTAAATCATAGCTTTTGTAAATGCAATGGCAACGCGCAATGAAAAGCTGATTTTTTCAGATGCTCGTGCAGATAATAAAATTTTTATTTTTCACCTGCGGTTTTTTTCCGCCAACGGATTTTTATTGACGCCAAAAATCTCATCCCCAAAACAACCTCATGTTATGACACGATAATATTGAGCGCTAGAAAAAAAAACTTTTGCTTTGTGCGTTGCGAATCTAAGCTTCCACAATTTACGTACTGTGATTTTCAATTTTTCTTTCTCATAATATATAATGGCATTCAGCGTGAATATACGATCGTAAGGTTATGTTGCTATTGCTTGAGCCGCCCTTTATGTTCGATCGAACTTATACTACATATGCATTTTGCAAGAACTGCAGATCAGTTTACTTATATTAACGTCCCATTATAAAGCAGAACTAGGGATATTTTGTCACAGATCTCATAATTTTGAACCGTCATCAGATGACGAGGACGACATCTGAGATAGCACCCCCACTCTACACCATGTCATGCCACATCAGTTGGTAATGTTTGGTACTTACAGATTTAATGTACGGCAGATCCCATTGCACTACGGTTCTTCTGTGGAATTGGATTAGGAACCTGAAACCTTAGGGCCCGTGAGTCGAGACCTGACTCCCAAGCCACCACGGCTCACACCAACAGCATAAACAGGTCTATCCCTTTTTACACAAATAGAATCTCATACGACAAACTTAATAAGTGATCAATATTCTATTCGAACCCAATAGCAATATTTATTTCTTTAATTATCTGAATTTACTTTCTGCTTGAAAAGAGCTCTTAACCCTTCTTTGCATGATTTTTTCTTTTTTTAAAAAAAAAATCAGGGTGATGTAATTAATGCTCTAGATTAAAGGAAAAATATTTCAAAAAATCTTGGTGTAAATAAAAATATGTATTATGTAAAAAACAATATGATGGAAATTTACATCATCGTGCATTGTCAGATATTTAGCTCAGTAATAAATAAATAAAAAATATATTCTTTACTAAATCTTCTTTATTCTGTATGATAATTTAATTAATTAATTATTAATAATAATAAATTAATTTCCATAAAACAATTTAAAATCGCGCTCATTTCTTCCAGTCACAACAAACAGCGGAATGACAAGTTGTAGGCCTGGTAATTGACAGTGACGTTTGCTATTTTTTGACAACTGCGTTTTTTTGTACGCAATAGTCGCTTAAAAAGTTGCCAGCAACAACAAATTTACAGTACAAGGGTTTTGAGTACCTTTTTTTGTTGACTAAATATTATGATGGACATTTCCATCATCATGCAAAGAAGGGTTAAGTTAAAAAATATGTTTAATGTTGTTTGAACCAATAAATATACATCCGAAAAATATAGCCTAAATTTTTTACAGTTCCTGAGATGCATTAATTAGAGTTAGTAAAATAATCTTGATACCATAATAATTTTAAAGGTTAAAAAATAAGAAAATGTTCTATTCTTTTTGCCTTAATACAGAAAAATTCTGAAGGTTTGACTTCCATCATCTCATAACAATCTAAGATCTTATTCAGAAAATACCGTTCGTTTATTTGAAGGTAATCATTAAAATGGTCTTATAATCATAAAAAAAGTAGTATATATTTTCGAATATCATTGATTTAGACGATTTCATATCATTTCAAGAGTTTCCTAGAAGGGAATCTGCAATCAATTAATGGTACATTCTCGAAACAGTTTTTAACATAAAATACTTAAATCAAAGCCTCCTTAATTTAATTAGTGAATATCACAGAAAAGTGAAGATTTTTCTTTTTACTATTAACCTATTTATATACTATTAACCTATTATATATTTATACTATTAACCTATTTACACACTTTTATACATCCGATATATATTTTTAGAACCTCAGAACTGTATTAAGATTTAGAATTCGCAATTTTCTCAAACATATATTTAATGACTTCACACTATGTAATTCTTAAAGACATTTAGAGAAGTTTTCTAACTAAAAGTATATATCTCAAATTTCTGAGTATAATCTAATATACTATATATCCTCACTTTCTAAGTATAATTTAATGTAACGTATATCTTCACTTTCTAAGTAAAAATTAAGTACATATCTTCTAACATTAAATATCTAATCACAGTTAGAATGGACACGTTTGTGCAATTAAATGAAAACAATTATTAAAGATTTAATTTGTAAATTATTTACTGGAATTTGAATAATATACCATCAATAAACTAATTTTTTCTTCAATAATTTTCTTCAATAATTTCATCAATAACTTTTTTTTCTTATTTATAATCCGAAAAAGAATTACTGTTTCCTAGCTGGCAATTAGATGAAAATAGTTATTAAAGATTTAATTTGTAAAATATTTATTGGAATTTGGATAATATACCATCAATAAAATAATATTAATTAACACTTGATTATTTTTATATTGTTTGAACCCAAGAAATGTTATCATTTATTTATCGTCGCGCTTTAACTTTTTTTAACCTTATTTTTAATCCGAAAAGGAATTACTGTTTCCTAGCTGTCAATTAGATGAAAACAGTTATAAAAGATATAATTTGTAAATTATTTATTGGAATTTGGATAATATACCATCAATGAAATAATATTAATTAACACTATATTTTTTTATATTGTTTGACCCCCCCCCCCCAAAAAAAAAACGTTAAAATTTATTTATTGTCGCTCTTTAACTTTTTTTTTCTTATTTATAATCCTAAAAGGAATTACTGTTTCCCAGCTGGCAATTAGATAAAAACAGTTATTACAGATTTAATTTATAAATTTTTTATTGGAATTTGGATAATATACCGTCAATAAAATAATATTGATTAACGCTATTTTATTTTTATATTGTTTGAACCTCAAAAAAAACACCTTTATCATTTATTTATTGTCGTCTTTAATATTTTTGTTCTTATTTATAATCCTAAAAGGAATTACTGTTTCCTAACTGGCAACGTTTCGTTTGATGTCCAGATCAAAATTAAATC
>JAOUZG010052315.1:3348694-3363839 GCA_026289955.1 Argiope argentata | reverse complement strand
TAAAGTCTATTGTGTTGTTGTTACTCATGGCACTTGCCAATGGACAAGCCCCCCTGCTGATACAGCAGCAGATTTAAGCCAAAAGCAGCGTCTCTTTTTCGAAATAGCGTCAAGTAGGGTTAAGAGTATCTTAACTGCACATTCACCACATTTGCTTGCACAACCCCTTTTTAGAGGGGGGGCACAATCACACATCTCACAGATAGCACACAGAAGAACAACCCCGAACCGAGACTCCCAGAACACGAGGTAGACGCTGTTAAAAGCTGGCGAGCATCACGGAAGCGCGTCGAAGTTGGCGACGTTGACGAGGAGTTTCGCGCCAACCGTGTTGGTTTGGCGAAAGTAATAGTCTAGTAGCGGCTGGATCATACGTGAAGCGGCGCATTGCTTCACATGTCTTTTGGGCGCGCGCTTGCTTGGCTATATAAGGGAGGGATTATCGTAACTTAGAGCCAGTTAGTTGATAGTTTCTTCTCGGAAGAGAAACGTCTCGCTGGACTAGCGGATTACTTTTCTCGCTTGTTATTAGTTAGCTGTGTTTATATTTGCGGTTGACGCTGTATTATTGATCTCGCTGCGATTTACTGTTTACTGTGCCATACGATATCTGTTTTGCAGTCTGTTTTTATTGTGCGTAAGACTTGCATTTACGCTGTAAGTGACTGTTGATCGCTGGATTGTGCTTATTTGAAGTTTTACTTTCTCGAGTTATCCTGTAAATAGCTGTAAATAAATTGGTTTGTGCTGTCCTCAAATAAAGTCCATTCAATCCGAACCCGCTACGCTAAAAACGTAACAACGCGATACCCCTGTGCCGGAAAGCCGGCTGATATAATGTTTTATATTACCTTAAGGATGAAAATAAATAAAACTATTATTAGTTAAGAGTTGATATTAAGAGTTGTCATACTTCCACCATTCACATTCAAAAGTTTAGAATATCGTCAACTATAAGAAATGCTTGCCATTCATAACGAACATGGATGATTCTCATCGATTTCTGGTATTTTTTTTCTAACCATTCCTTTCGTTTCGATTCATAAAACTCTGATGTTCCTTGTTTCCCCACCGTCTTGTTCCATTCATAACTAAGCGTCGTGTGTTTTGCATCTTTCAAAACATGTCAATTTTTTCACCATCGATCAGCTGCTCCTTTCCCGCAAATTCTATTTTGTGACGCAATTGATGACGTAGAGTTCAGGGAATCGGGTGCTGATGCGCTCCCGTTCATCTTTTCTTTGTACGGCAAGCTGCCATTACTCATACGAAAATGATGATGTTTAACATCTTTTGGTACTGACAGTTTCTCCTTCCAGTTGCTGTATCTTCCGCAAATTACTCGTGTGGGACACTGTTTTTTTTTTAAGCACCCCTCTCAGAACACAGCTTAATTCCCCTAAAATGCAGTAGAATTTTGACTATCCGAATTCATAGAAACCATATTTATTCTAGATAATTGAAAATTTGGTAAAAGCAAATAAATTTTCAATCGTGTTTTTTTTGTTTTCTTGTGGCGAAGGTTTGTTAAAACTTCTTAATTGGAATTGGGAAGATATAACCGCAAGTACAACCCCATATTGACATCTATCTATCTATCTATCTATCTATCTATCTATCTATCTGTCTGTCTATCTGTCTGTCTGTCTAATTATATTTTAAACTTAAATCAAACCCTAACTAATTTCTACCTTTTTTTTCTTAATTGAGCCATAGAATTTCCATTCACAATTATTCTCTTATTTCCTGATCCATTCCACTTTTCCTAGCTAATTAATTCAACAGAAGCTTTGTAAAATTGCTGAATCGGATAAAAGCCGATAATTTCCACACTCCGAGTGAAAGGATAAGAACTGTTCAGCCAAATATATTCCCTTAAAAGATCCGTGCGATTCCCTTACACGAGATGTTGTGTGATTGACATGTGCCAAAGATCCCTATTAAAATCTTAACAGTATATATTCACAGGGATAATAGTTTCAGTAGCTTTTCCTCATTTTCATTTTTGTGTCGTTCTGTGCTGTGCTCGTCGATTCAGTTTGTGAATAATACTTTCTTACCGAGATGGAATAAAACGAGCGTAAAAATTCAGAGAGCGTCCTGACATAGGGTTAGCACGTCTTTACCGTGATCTGGACGTCCCGGTTTGGGCATAATTGTTCTTTCTGTGTGGCCTATCTTAAAGGTGTGTAAAGGTCCCCCCGACCCCGTAAAAGGGGGTTGTGCAAGCGAATGGGACGCTTGAAGTAGCTAAGTCTTACTCTTGGTCCTAGTTGGCACTACTGAGAAAACAAGAGACCCTCACTTGGCTTAAATCGCTGACAGATAATTGTCAGCGGACTTGTTAAGTGCCATATGTCACAACAAACAATAAATGTAAGCAAATCGGCATGCGAGCGTAACTCATGAGACGTTTTTACAGCATAATGTAACTCCAATCTACTGATGAAATTGCAATCATTAGAAATGTGATGGATAGGGATCATCTAATCCTTCGACAGATGTATCCCAACTTCTGTTCTAATCTTTATTTTAGGTGAGGAATCTGCGTATTTAATTCTGCTTATCCATCTATTTTTGATTTTTATCTATCATGCAAACTTATACTACATATTTGGTTGAAAGCTATACATTGAATTTCATACATCTATCTCAAATCGATTAGAGTTAACGTCCTTCACCCACAGACCTAATGCCAAAAATACGTTTTTTACACTCAGAGAGGTGTGAAATGTAAAGATTCGTAAAAACCTCGAGTTCGCATTTTTACGAGTATAACACTTTCTCTTTGTAAATTTCGTAAACGAGATAATGAAATGCTTCCTTACTTTTTTTTTATCCTTTTTTATCCTTGATATCATCTGTTAAGTTTTTTTTTTCAGAACATTCCCATGAAAATAATAAAAAGTAGGGACCTCATTTTAGAAAATACAACACTTCACTTGTAGCTCTTTTTTTTAAGAGTTCAGGGAATTATGCAAATTACAAATCCGTCGCGACAAAATTCCACGACCGCCTATCAAACCTACGTATTGATCAAAAATGCAGTGTTTGGTAATAAGAACTAGTATAGAAGTTTCTATAAAACCTTTGATTCTTTCTATCTAGTTTGTAATAAAATTTCAGTCTATTAGGTCTCTCTCTCTTTATATATATATATATATATATATATATATATATATATATATATAGTACAAATTTTCAATCGTTAATGAAATGCTATTTATTCATCCACTCAAGTTCAAGTAAATTTTTTAAACTTGTAGTGGTTGAAATTTGTTGTTAATACAGTTTTCTTTAAATATTGATTCCTATATTTTTTATTAATGAATTAAAAACTAACTTTCTCGCCAAAAATCTTCATTTCTGCGCCGCCAAATGACGAATTCACTTTTTTTTTTCTTACGACAATGAGGTTTGGCTTAACATGTTTTTGACCGATCATTATAAATGATTCTGTTTATTTTCATAATGTGTGATGCATTTAAAATCAAACATTGTTAATAAGTCGATATTCCAATTCATTTTGAAATAATTTCGAATTAAAATAATACAGAATAAACAAAATTAGAAATTTCTAATCTGTATTGCCTTCCCCAACTGCTGTAGAAAATTTGCGCATTCTGAGTTGCCACAATTGGCTCTGGATCCTTAATTGGCGTTGAAAATTCAATGTTAGTATAATTATTTATAGTCATTGTAATCGTTAGACCAGGATAGTCTGGTTGGTATGGCGTTGGATTCTCATCCCTCAGTTCGAACACTATATATAGAAAGGCTATGCTATCTATATATCTATCTATATATATTTATGTCTTGGCTATCAATGTATAATAACATTTTTCGTTATTGGGCTTACTGCATTTCTTCCAGCAGAAACACTATATGAATTTTGGTAAAAACGTTTTTGAACGGTAAAAAAAAATATTTAAAAAATTATAAAAGGAAATCTGCTATGCATATTTCAATGTATCACGCCAGAACATAATTTCTTGAACGGTCAAGCACCACGTGCTCGTGCAAAGTTAAGTTATACTTTTATTCATTTTAATTGTTTCATTGAATGAGTCGCTTTAGTATTGCAAACGATCCAAAAAAAAAAAAAAACTTTGTCTCGCATTTATTGTTTAAAAAAATATCACATTTCCTATTTATTTCATTTCATATCATCGCGTGCTCAAAATGACATTTTTCATGGTTTTATTTGCTGCAGTCATTAAATTATTTTTTTAAAAATCAGAGCTTTTGTAACTGCAATGGCTACGCGTTATTAAAAGCTAATATTTTTGAGATACTCGTGTAGATAATAAAATTTTTATTTTTCACCTACGGACTTTTGTAGACGCCAAAAACCTCATCCCAAAAACAACATCATTTTCTGACATGATGAAAAGAGTTTCCTAAAAAGGCTTGTGGACTTTAGACTGAGGAAATTATAAAATTCTATTTCAAAACCAACGTATATTACTTTTAAATTTATTTCAAATTAACTATAAAAATGATGAGCGAAATGCTAAGTCGAAAATTTCACATAAGCTGATTCTACATTTTACATTTTAGTATTCATATTTCAAATATGAGTTTTTCATTATAATTAGATAAAATGTATATGTTTATTAAAGGGTTTGAGATCTGTCGAAGAAGTTTAAAGTCATGTAAATTGTAGAAGTTTTTGCTGAATTTTCGGTCCCGTTTTAAACATTGTTAATAATTTTCCAAGTTAAAATTAGAAATCTCTAATCTGCATTGTGTTCCCCAACTGCTGTAGAAAATTCATGCATTTTGCGTTTCCACAATTGGCTTTAAATTCTCAATTAGTAACATATTGATAGAAGAATTTCAGTATTTCGAAGTGAAAGCAATGTTCTGGTATTGAACAACAAGAAATCTAGATGATAGAGAAATATTAAATGGAGAAAGACATCATTCAAAATGGTGATCAGCTTAAATTCTCATAGTTCTTCTCATCTTTTGTTAACTCAGTGGTTTATAGAAGTATAAGGAAAGTAAAAAATTTGCGTAACTCTTGGACACTTTCAACAATACCGACGAGATATCTCGTCTTTCAGATTCATCTAATTACAGGTTTCTATGGACTAAAACTTGTCACTTCTGCCAGTTTAGATAAGTTTGAACTTTCTAATACATATCTAAAGATTGCTTTGATTTTTTTCTTTATTTTATTTAATCATGTATTTGTATTAAAAAATGACAACGCCCGGAAGAATTGATATTTATCTTTTCTTGGAGTTTTTATTCAATTAATCCTTAGCGATAAATCTGTTAAATTAAAGTAGAAGTGCTTTTTCATAGAATTAAAATAAAAATACTGCATTAATTATGTAGTTTGGTAAAGTATTAATTTTAAAGAGAGGACGAATTGAATTTTATATATATATACACGAAACTTCTAGTTTGAATTAAAATTTATAATAGGCAATGCATTAAAAAAATATTTTTCGATTAAATGTTTATTAAAAACTTTCAGCTACTCTAGATATTACAGCAGCTAATTGATAAAACTGGGAAACTTCCAATAAATTACAGAACATTTTAATTGTTGTCTTAAATAAAAAAAGTTATATGTTTATAATTATTTTTTGGTTTTCCCAAATAAAGACATTATTTTTAAAAAATTGTTAGTCATGAATTTATTAGCAAAATTCCTTAATTCTTCAAATTGTATAACAATTTATAAGAAAATTCACTATAATTCATTATAAATGAAACCTTTTTGTTCTAAAATTCGTCAACAGTATACAAGTTACAACCAGCATTTTTCTGAACCTAAAATCCAAGAAAATGTTTCGATCAAATGAATTATTTTTAGAAGCTATTAATCTTTTTACTTGTCGAATTGCTACATATTCCACGCCATTTTATTTTTATTTCTTAGAATTCGATTGTATTCCTTTTAAATTGTCGTCGTATCTCATTAGGCATTTCCGTAAGCCAGAAAAAATAATAATAAAAGAATCGGGCAATCAAACCGCCGGCCTTCTATGTATCAAAAGAACGATTCAAAGAACTAATTTATTCCACATTCAGCAGAATGAGCACGAGTTGAGTTGTCGATCTTGTTATTTTATCTTTTTCCCATTAATTGGACTCTGAATTTTCGTCTGCTACTTTCCAATTAAAATCCTCTTACGTTTCGGAAGTCACGGAAACCGTTTAAAGATTCTGAAATTAAATGAGTTTTGTAAATGTGATCTTATAAAAAAACTTATAGATCGTTTTCAGTGTTCTTAAGAAATTATTTTATGATTTTTGAAATTACTTTATTGGCATCGTGATACAACTTATGCAAGAGAGTTAGCTCAAGGGTTCGTTCTGGATTCGTTTCCATTAAATTAGGCGGGAATTTTATTAGTTTCCTTTTTATAAACGATAAAACAGAGATATTATTATATCGTTAGAGAATTTAATATATTCGTAAATGAAGAGAATTAATAGATTCATTATATTCTCTCAAATTTTACGAGTACCTAATAGTTAATCCGATTTTATTGAGGATTTTTAATTCGATTTTCTTTTTAAATAAAACACTTATTTCTCTGTTTGAAAGAAGGTATCCATTTTGTTGATAAATGGACTCTCATTAGGAAGTGACCGAATGAAATAGAAAATAAAATCAGAGCTAACAGTAAAATTTTTCGGAATTTCTGATAGAATTTTCTATTGTTTTCCTGTGAACCTAACTATAAAATAATGCCAATTCAAATTAAATAGCCTTTTTTCTCATGAATGGGTTTATATAAAAGCAATAACAGGATAACAAATATTCGGTTTTTAATACAGTTAAAAGTTTAAAAGCTATAGGCATTTATTTATACAAACGAATCAAACAAAAAAACATGTTATAAATCTGTGCATTTATTCTATTTCAGAATTTTGACGATATATTAAAATAAAACCTTCCAAAAGAATAGAAGTAAAGAAGAAAACTTATTAATTTTTACTCTAAATATTGTGACTAAAATGGATGTGGAATATTTATCTTTTGGCATTGTTATTTCAAAGAAATAATTTGAGAAATGAAACAAAAAAACTGAATTGAAAATCTGTATTTCAGTAAAATTTTGAATGCTCATAAGTTACTTTCAGAAACATTTAATTCGTTGAAATTAAACAAAAATACGACATTTTAACTGCATTTCTCAAAATAAAACACAACGACAAATTTAAAAAATAATAAATACTAAAAATAATTTAAAAATAAAATTTTTTTCAAATAGAATTTAAAATTAAGAAATACTAATGAAATAAAATTAATAAAAACATTGATTAAATTAAATAATATTTATTAGATATACATTGCTAAAAATATTATTTTAAAATTAGATAATAAACAAACTTAAATAAAAAAAATTTAAGCAAAAATAAGTATTATTATGATTTATATAATGAATCACATTTGATATATCGCCATAAAGTTCTAAATATCTTTGTTAATTTATCTTTGAAATCGGCATCATTATATTTTTGGCGTTTGTTTTGATTATTTTATCGTTTGACCTTATTTGTTATGTTAATTGTACATTACGTATTTTTATTTCATAAATTTTGAACATGTGAAATGGTTTTGGCAATAGTTCAATTAATTAGAATTTTCTTAATGTCCAATTTATGGCTTAATCGTACTTTTACAACTTTTATTTTTACTTAAAAAATTGTTTATCTTTTGATTTAAAAAATATTTTATACTTCAATATTACAGCTGCATTCAAATAATGTAATCACTATTTCCTCATATTGTAAATTAAATAGAACACTGTGAAGTAAAATTAAATTAAATTACAATTTATAGTTTAATTAATTATTAAATTCTGAATATATTAAAATATTGTTATGCTATTTTAAGCAGACATACGGTGGAAAAAATAAAAACAAAAATTTCAGAAACGCGAACATGGAAGTCAGAGAAGAATTATATTAACATCTTTCTTTTGTTTATATTATAGCATGTACCAATACGTAAAAAACAAATTATTTTATTAACTTTGCGAACATAATTACTTTGAAACGTAACTGTGACAAATTTCCTTAGTAATACGTGCCAATAAAAATAATTTCTAAAATTGTAAACTTTCTTTTATTAAAAAATGCTATCAAAATGAAATTGGCCTGACTGACTTATCCAAAACGGTCAAAAGTCTTAGTGAACTTTCAAAAATCATTAACTCAGTTAATTAACTTTTTAAACTGAATTACAGTAAAGTTCAAAATACAAAAAAACTAACTTTTAATTCGAGATATGCAATTAATCAAACCAGCGTGAACACTACTTTGAAAAATTTTTAACACAATTCTTTTTAAGTCCAGAGAAAAATTGTATCTTTTTCAACAATACGTTAGAAAAGCAGAAAAAAAACCCGAACCAAAAAATTATAATTACAATGGGCGTCTAATCGTCTACACCCTACCGATATCACAGAAAAAAAAGTCAACCCCGCTTGCTTGAACTTTGGACGAATCTCAGCCGGTTGAAGATCTCTTAAAAAGTAATTACTAGAAAAGTTCGCGTCCTTTTTGTTACTTTGATTTTTCTTTTAACTCTACAATCTAAAACTTTACCCGTCATAAAATGATGAATGTTTTTTTAAAAGCTATCTTTATAATTTTCTGATAACTTACAATGTATTACAATGTACCCAACTTATTGTAAACTGCAGTTCGTGCAGGAAAAAAATACATTTTAAATAATAATAAAAATAATGAACGCGTTACTTTGTATTACAACATTACCGCCTAGCGAGCCAAGGCGGCCATTTGAATCCTTTACTGTTAATCCTTTCAATACTGTTGAAAGCCGGTGCCATGTGTATGTTACTCTTCTTCTAATGAGATTTTAATCGGTTTTTTTAAGAACTTCTACTTCGCCCAACAGCATATCAAGTACCTCATCCATCTTGTGGAGCTTTCGTGATTATTGCAATTTGTGCGGTTCGTCTTTTTAAAACGATTTTTAAAATCAAACGGCCATCTGGCGACGGAAGTAATGATAGGGTTTCAGAAATAATTCAAATGTCGTCTGCCGCGTAGAATATGAAATTCGAGAACGATTCACGGAATTGTGTCCTTTTTTTTCAATATATATGATAAGTTGGTCGTAATATTAAATTGCAATTATTGTTACTAAACCTAATCTCTATTCGATTCATATGTATGTTTTATAGAAAAGTATCCATAATCCAAACTAGGAACTGAAGTTTTTTCGGTTCGAATTATTAATTTTTCTGGAATTTCATGATTTGTAACGAATTTGATGTTTGCATTTAAATTATTGAAATATGGAGATGTAAACTTAAAGTCTATCCATATATTTTTTGAGCAATTTCAACAGAAAATATAAATAATTAGTTTTATTTTCAAAATAGTTTTTCATCTAACTTTAACAAAATTATCATCGGATGATGTTTAAAATTCCCTTCGGATAGAAAATGGCGTTTTGAAGTAAAATAGATAGAAGATCGAACGAAAATATTTCTGTTCATTTGGGCACGAAAGCGATTAAAAAAAATAGCGGAATTAATATAATTTAAAATAAGAAATAAAAATAATTAATTAATTAATTACTTTTGTAGCATTTTTGTAGTTCTAAAAAAAATATTTGTTTGGCTTCTTTTCTATCTATAATGTTACAGAACTCTCAAATAAAAAAATAATTGCAATAAAAATTGACTTGGAAACAAATTCTGATCCATGAACAAGAAAAACAATTGACATAGCACATGCTTAGTATAAAAGAGTTAAATTTCATAAATAATGAATTTTGCCTAGTATAAAAATTGGCAAGCAAAATAAATATGATCAAATGAATAATAAAAAAGGAATTTATCCAATAAATGTTAAAGATATAAATATTTTTCAATTATGAAATAAAATACCATTAATATATCTAACTAGCCGCCTTTGGCGACCAGTCGGTTCGCCAGTATTAATGCTCGCTAAAATTTTTATATAATATTTTATGTAGCTATGTCTCCTAACAGTTTTTCACCAAAATATTTTTAAACCAAACAAATTTTGATTGTCATATAATTCATTTATAGTATTATTTAGTATTATTTTCTTCAGATGTTCTGTTCATTGTACTAATTTTTCTCTTTCTATCCATACTATGATTATCCCGGAATTGATATTTTGCTTAAATGGTGATGGGAAAGGTCTAAAATTCTACGTTTTTATAGAATGATGAGATTCAAATTTTCATAAATGCAAACACACTAAACAAATATAGACACAGTTGGTTTTCAAGAGATGCGAAAGTTTAAAAACAGCTAGAAAAATGCCGCGCACAGAGGAAATGATGGTGACACACACACACCCTTCTTTTCTTTCTTTTTTTCTTCCCTGCCCAGACTTTATTTTGAGCAGGTATAAATTAAATATCCATACATACTAATAATAAAAGCAGCTATTTTCTTTCTTTTTTAAACATCCCGTTATCTATGAATAAAAACCAATTGACTTTGCGTATTTCTCTCTAAACAAATCATAATTTATTACTTCCTGCTATCTTACTCAGTTGGTGTGGGGGAAGGAAATGAAGATTTTTGGCGGGAAAGTAAGAAAAGTGTCGTTTTAACTATTTTCCACGCAGTTTTTTAGTTTTTTCTCTCCATAAAAACAATCCTCGCATCTTAACGAAAATATTTTAAAAAAATTAGCCGAATCGGTCAAGCCGTTCTCCAGTTTTGCGCTTAGCAACGCATTTCGAGTTGCATTTTTATTAATATAGATAGATGAATGATAAAATTTCATTCTCAAAACTGAAATCACGTTTTCTCGAAAATTAAATACAAACAAAAAAAATAACGAAAGAAAATATTTGTAGACCTGAGCTCATTATATGTGTTTTTAAATACTTACATATTCTAAATGTAGGCCAAATTAATAGAAATTAATGAATACGCATAATCTCATTCATTGTTGGAACTCATAAAAAAAAATTAGAAGCCAGAAAAACGCTACTTCATTCGCTGAGGGACTCTTATATCAAAAGATAAAAATTAGAATCATACAAATACTATGATTGTACTACTTGGTTCATTTCTAACTTAAACAAGATCTCTTTGTGCTTGTCAAATTTCAAATCGCATTCAATTTAATAGATTCTAGGAAGATTTTCTGTGTCTAATAAGGAATATGGTATTCATTTTGATCGGTTTTGAAATCTAGATTTTATTTAGACTTTATTTCTTGGATACAGTTTATTAAATGATGTATTCGATTATGAAATTACGTTTAGAAAGCGTTTAGTCATAAATATAATAACATGTAATGTTTTGATAGAAAACTCAGCTACTAGATCTTTATGTTTCAGCACTACACAAGAGAATATTTAGAACTCAATGAAATTAGGGGAAGATTCATTATGGATGAAGGCATTGTAACACAATATTACAATACCCTGAAAATTTTAAAACATTTTTAAAAACGATGAAAAGGATTTCTAACCTTTTCTGGCAAATTTGAAAATTCTTTGAACATTTGTTGGCAGTTGTTTGATTATACACAAGCTGGATAATTAATGAGCAGAATAGCAAGTCACAATAATTCCTGTTTAATTGGCTTAGTTCTGTGGTAACGGGACATCTGACTGTAACTAAAATACAAAGATTAATATGAAATCTGCTATGCATATTTCAATGTATCATGTCGGAACATCATTTCTTGGACGGCCAAGCACCACGTGCTCGTGCAAGTTAAATTGCATTTTTATTCATTTTAATTGTTTCATCGAATGAGTCACTTTAGCATTGCAAACGATCCAAGAAACTTTGTCTCGTCTGATTATTTAAAACAAATATCACATTTCCTATTTATTTCATTTCATATCATCACGTGCTCAAAATGACATTTTTCCAGGTTTTATTTGCTGCAGTCATTAAATTATTTTTTAAAAAATCAGAGCTTTTGTAAATGCAATGGCAAGGCGTTATTAAAAACCGATTTTTCGAGATGCTCGTGCAGATAATAAAATTTTAATTTTTCGCCAACGGATTTTTGTTGACGCCATAAACCTCATCCCAAAAACAACATCATGTTCTGACAGGATAATAAAAGATCTTTAGGTTGACTGCGCTTCCTGGGATAACATTTTACTTAGAAATGGAGCAGAAATCGGCCTTTGAAGAAGGACTCATTGATAAATAGTCCTTCTTATAATCTCTTCTCTAAATAGTCCGCAAATATAAATTTTCTGTAGTACAGCTATACAAATCATAACATGCATGTGCCTTCGGGAAGCAGATTCTTTTAACACTTAGTTTAGGTACTCCTGTTATGGATACCCCAAAGATTTTTTTGATAAGTCCCCCACCTATCATTGTATCCCATTCTCTTACGACTTTTGATATTATTATTAGTGCCAAGTAGTTGTGTTGCGGATTTGTATCCCTTTAAATATTTGTTGCACATTTTGTCTGTAGTATTCTTTACTTTTATTTCATTCGCTTACAAAGATCTCTTTGAAGCAAGATATTTCGAGATTCTTTGCCTTTCATTTTGCTTTTGGGACTCCATATCTTTTCATAGCTATGCACGGGTTCCCTTTTAGAAATTTGATGAAGGAGCTCAGGACCATCGACTTCATCAGTTATTATTTTATGTGGGTTACTCAGGATTATTATTATTCTGGGCTTCTTGGATAAAAGAAATGATAAAAAGTGTACTTTTTACCTTTTCATATACGAAGTATGTAAAACGAAAGTACTGAAAATGTCAAATAAAATCCCATCGAGCATTTTCATACTGTCACCATTGATACATTTTCATGCTGTGAGCCTACCTGAATCCGTAAAATATGTTTTCTAAGTCTTCCAATCTATCTGTGAATATGGTTACTTAAAAAGCACTTTTAGCCTGACGGATGAAATTCATTATGTGGTCCTTGTACAAGATTTGCAGATTACTGTAAAAATTTGAATGCAAAACAATTAGAGAAAGTATGCCTATCTAGCTGACAAAGAACAAGTAAATACGATAAGCCTGCGTCTTGGCACAGAGGTAGCGCGGCTTCCTCGCGATCTGGGCGTCTCGGTTTCGAGTCCCGATTAAGGCACGGTTTTTCTTCTGTGTTCTATCTGTGAGGTGTGTGAATGTGCCCCCCTGTAAAAATTGTTTGTTCAAGCAAATGTGACGAGTCTGTAGCTAAAGTCGTACTCTTGGCCCTAGAAGGCGCTACAAACAAGATACGCTTATTTCGGCTTAAATACGCTGATGTATGAGCGGGCGTGTCCATGGCAAGTGCCATTAGTAACAACAACAACAAATACGATTACTATGAAATGGTAAGAGTCAGGAGGATTAAATTCAATCACAAGTGTATTCGAATCACATTGTGTATTCAGTATCTAAAATATAGAACCGTACTAAATTTTGTACCAAATACGTCATTGGGTTCAATATTTGTCTGTCAGAGCATGACTGCATACGATAACTTAAAGACATAGCGATCTAGATAAGTGAAATTTGTTATGTGGCATTGTAACTATGGATGTATATCTGTGTCAAATTTTAATTTCAATAAGTTGAAACAGTTACACAAAATACATGACATTTTTTCCTCTATAGTGCAAAGACGTACAAAACTCTCATGTGCAGGTGGGACTCCGAAAATAAAAATCTGTACACTCGAGTATTAAAGGACTTTGATTAAGATGTATGCGAGAAAGTTTCGGGGAGACAACTTGTCCCAGTTCTCCATATAGACACCTTTCAATTGTCATTGACTTTTAATATAAGATGGTTAGAGTATAACTAATGATGAGTGGCATTTATTGATTGCTTACATCTAATCGCTTAAAGCTTACAGAATAAACCATGTTCTTTTCCTCGATTCCATTCTTCCAAGTAATTAGGAAATAAAAAAACAATTAAAATCTTTATACGAATACGGTGGCAACAAAAACGGAGGCCCTGAACTTTGAATGAAGCAATGTCAGTCATCTTGTTAACAGTAATAATGAGCTCCAATGGAAGCGAACGATGAACAACCTTCCAAAGCGAGATTAATTACTTAATACATTGGCTGTGATGTAATAAAAGGAACCTTGGCGATTTTTCAATTCCCCATTGAGAAGTCTTGGCGGAATGGCGCTATAATTAGATCGCGCCGGGAAGCTGATCACACAAAGCTGTGCGGAAGCAAATTGGTCCTAAAAAGGAATTTTATGTCTCGGTTGTTTTTGATTGATGCCGTTAATGCTTTTCTATTACAGTAATTTATATATTAGCTGCAGTTTAATTGATAATATGATAAAAGGCTTTAAATTTGGTCCAAATATGTTTAAAAATAGATAATTTATAATATAAATTATCCATCACGATCTTTTGATTTATAATAAAAAAATGGAGATTATAAAAGGTACAAAGGATTAAATTTGGCCCAAAAATATGTTTAACAAGTAATAGAAAAACAATTTTTTTAAATCAATTTCTACATAGGTTAACAAAGAAATTTTTTATTTGCGTTACTTTTTATTAAATAATCACAATTAATTATTACAGAATCATAATATTAAGCGGCAAAATAGAAAGCGAATTTCCTGGTAATTTTCCATCCTCCTTTCTATTTATGATGTTCAAACTCGCTGCCCAAGGGATGCAAATCTAAACCCATACCAACCAGACTATCCCGATCTAACAATTATAATACCTATAAATAATTGATCAAAAATTATATTATCATTGAATTTTCAACACCAATCGAGGACTCAAAGCCAATTAGAAATTTCTAATCTTTATTATTCTGTATTATTTTAATTCGAAAGTACTTTAAAAAGAATCGGAAAAATTGATTAATTAGCAATGCCTAATTTTAAATGTATCAAACATTATGAAAATAAATGGAATTGTTTAAAATGTGAAAACATGTTAAGCTTAAATAAAAACGTGTTAAGAGCAATCTCATTAGAGTGTGGAAGAAACAAACTAAATTCGTTACTTGTTTGGCGGCTGGGAAATGAAGATTGTTGGCGGGAAAGTTTTTAGTAAATTAATAAAAAAATTAATGAATTGATATTTGAAAAAACTGTATTAACATCAAATGCCATCCACTAAACGTTTAATAAAATTTACTTGAACTTAATTGTATAAATAAAAAGGATTTTATTAACGACTCAAAATTTGAACAAGA
>JAOUZG010052315.1:3319682-3330645 GCA_026289955.1 Argiope argentata | reverse complement strand
TTGGCAATTGTTGAATTTTTGTACCTTTCATTATTGAATTGTTGTTGAACCTTGGCAATTGTTGAATTATTGTTGAACCTTGACAGTTGTTGAATTATTGTATCTTTCATTATTGAGTTGTTGTTGCACTTTGGAAATTGTTGAATTATTGTTGAACCTTGATTAATTGTTGAATTATTATTGAATCTTGGCAATTGTTGAATTATTGTTGAACCTTGGTAATTGTTGAATTGTTGTTGCACATTGGCGATTGTTGAATTATTGTTGCACCTTGGCAATTGTTGAATAGTTGTTGAACCTTGGTGATTGTTGAATTGTTGTTGAATCTTGGCAATTGTTGAATTATTGTTGAACATTAATAATTGTTGAATTATTGTTGAATCTTGGCAAATGTTGAATTATTGTCGAACCTTGGCGACTGTTGTTGTGCCAAGTATCTTCATGATCAACTTTTTAGTGAATCATGATTTGGAGCGGAAGTTCCGCAAGAAGTAAAATACCCTTGCTTTTTGGGGATGAGGGTGTTAAAAAAAGTAAACATTGATCCAGTGGACTATTATAGAGGTTGTTATACTTCCATGGATCAGAAAGCACTTCCTCAATGTAAACTGAACATTTTAACAAGACTCCGCACCAGTTCATAAGGCCAAAACGACACTAGAGTGCTGCTAAACTCTTGTTTCCGGAGATGATATCATCTGGCAAAAAGTCCCTCTACTTTCCATACATCAGCCTCATGGGTTACATGAATGGTTTATTTTAGAGTATGAGATCTGAACTAAACCACAAAAAAGTTTGGACCCTTTAAAACAATAATATCGGCAGGAATAGGATCAATTAAGGGTAAAAGACTTGCGGCCCCTTTATGAAAATCTCAGTAACCATTAGCGCCTTTGCATCGCTGTAAAAGGCGACCACTTTAAAACCAATCAAATTTATTTATTAGTAAAAGTCTATTATTATTTTTTTAATATTTTTTAAATGTATTTTTTTAATAAAGCTAGATTTAATATTGTTTGTTCGGATTTTCTGTCATATCCTATATTATAAAGTCCTTTTTTCACTTATGTAAAATTTTAAATAGAAATTTATAAATATTAGCCAAATTGGCTACGTTGTCCCAGGTAGGTTCTGTGTGCTTGCAATGGATTCCCTCTCATGTTGGTATCCATGGCAATGATGTCGCTGATCGACTTGCCGTGGAAGGGAGTAAACTCTCTACTCCTCCATCATCTGTTTTAAAAGTCTCAGAGATTCATTCCATTTTTGTCGACAAAGTAAAATCAAATTGGAGGATTCCTCCTGAACACGATTGGTACGCCGCAGAGCACCCTGGTTTATCTTTGCAGAACACTCGCTCGAGACTTGCCCAATCTTCCTTAGCTAGGCTAAGGTCTGGTCACATTAGAAGTCTGGTCTTCGATTGTCCGAACAGGACCTTTTCTACTTGCCCTTGATTGGCTATTGCCTCTCCCTCTCATATTATTTTTTGTATCGGTGCCTCTGTGAGTCGATTGTCGGATGAGAGCGAGAGTGTTTTTGACCTTTTGGTGCGGCACGATCTTTTGGACTTGGTCTAGGGGTCTTGACCAAGGGGATCAGCAACAACAACATAAATATTAGTGTATTTCCAATGTAGAAAAACATTAATATTTTAATTGAAGAACGTGGTAACTTGTTTTTGCATAAATAGTATTAAAAATAACATTTGAATTTATCAAATGCAATAAGTGATTTATTGTTTGGATTGGATACCTTTATTGGGAATTTAAAAAATCTTGAATAAAAATATCATTTTGAAAAATTTTTTAATGATTTTTATTGCTTTTTAAAGGAAGCAAAAATGTAATAAAATGCAGTTCCATTTGCATTTCTTCTTTTTTTAAAAAAAAAATAAATTAATAATTATAAACAGGTAAAAATGTATTTTCTGGTATGAGGTTTTACAAGTTAAGAATATTTTCAAAAGTAAACAAATAATATTAAAAAAACAATTTTTTAAAATCAATTCCTACTTTGAATATCAGGATTTTTTTTATTTTAGTTACTTTTTATGCAATAATTACAATTGTTGTTCTCGTATTCTGCTTTACAACGGAAGGAGGGGTGCAGTAGCTTCTGAGGGTATGGACCTATGAGCAACCGAATAATGATCCCCTTTGACGCATACCTCCAGTAGTATAACTCTCGACATGGAAAACTTTGACCACAGATTTGAACTCGCAGCATAAGGGGCGCGAATCCAACGTCCTACTTACCAGGCTTTCCCGACCTAACAATGACAACTATTATAAAGTCGAGAAACTTAGTTTTTAATTCGTTAATAAAAAAATTAAGGAATTAATATTTGAAAAAAAAAACTGTATTAACGTCAAATGACATCTACTACAAGTTAAAAAAATTACTTGAACTTTATTGGATAAATAGAAAGTATTTTATTAACGACTGAAAATTTGAACTGGATATATATATAGGGATAGTAGCAGCTAATAGACGGAATGGAAAAACCTAAATATTTTTATACTGTATAAAATTTAGGTAATATCTACAAACATGGCATGGTTTTATTACAGTTATAAGCAAAATAAAAACGAATAAAAATAAGCAATAAAAGCATTTAGCCTGATATTTAGATTTATTTTTGAAAACAGCTTATTTTTATGATTGGTTTAACTCTACAACAGATCAACAATAGCTTTACCTTTCCAACTCTCTGCTTTTTTTTCTTCTGGATTTGCTGTTTGTTGACTTTAGTCATAAAGCTCAAGTTATACTCCAATTGTGATATAAATCTCTACTTTTCAATCATGAGTCACCATCAAATGACTTTATATCCCATTAAATACTAACAAATTTAGAAAATAGCCGGCATAACGTCATTATAAAAAAAGTAATGACATCAGAAAGGCTATTTGGTGATTTATTCTAAAAATACATCAGCAAAACTCTTATTTCTGAAAGGCTTTGATTATTGATTCCTTTCGGAAATTGATATATTAGATTAATAAGTCAGTCGTTATATTGATGTAATAAGTAAAGCACTGATAAACCAATAGAAACTATACGACATTCATTGCTTATGACAGATTGGATATCAATGAAATGACAATGCAAAATAAAATTATGAAATAAAAAAAGTAATTAGTTTGTATGTTCTTTTTGCGATATGAAAATTATGGTGTGGATGGATAAAAATTCGAAAAAAAACCCTTCTTAAATGGTGATTTTTTTTTTAAAAAAAGTAAGAAGAAATTTAAAATGTATGCTGCAAACGATAATTTTAAAAAAATATAAAAAGATTGAAATGAAATCTGCTATGCATATTTCAATGTATCATGTCAGAACATCATTTCTTGAACGGCCAAGCACCACGTGCTCGTGCTAGTTTAATTATATTTTTATTCATTTTAATGGTTTCATCGAATGAGTCACTTTGGTATTGCAAACTATCCAAAAAACTTTGTCTCGCATTTATTGTTTAAAAAAATATCACATTCGCTATTTATTTCATTTCATATAGTTACTTTCCCAAAATGGTATTTTTCTAGGTTTTATTTGCTGTAGTAATTCACTTTTCATTTAATCAGAGCTTTTGTAAATGTGATGGCAACGCGTTATTAAAAGCTGATTTTTTGAGGTGCTCGTGCAGATAATAAAATTTTTATTCTTCGCCTACGGATTTTTGTTGATGCCGAAAAGCTCATCCTAAAAAACAGCATCATGTTCTGACATAATAAAAATAATTTTCATCATTCATGGAACAGCAAATAAGTTTGGCCCTCTAAAATGGAACAATAATTCATTTTAAGTCGAGGAAATAAATTATAATTGTGCATTTCTTAAAACAGTTAGCATTCTATTTGAGATCCTATAACTATATAAAAAAATTCGTTATTAATTTTTATTTTCTCGTATACGCTTTGCCAGTGATTATGCCTTTTCTTTTTTCTGGGTGAAAAATCGGTACTTACGTATTATACGGTCTTCGCCAACGATCGTAACGGTTTAGTATCTTTTTGGTGAGGGATTTAAATTTGGCGATAAAGATCAACAGGTTACAGCATTGCCGGATTGCCATGATTGGAAATTTAGAAACTCATTGGCGACGACTTCAAATTTGGCAATAAAGTTTACGGTATAATACATAAGTATCGAAAAATCTTATTTACTTTGGCAGAAATACCACCAACATGAGGCTTCTTCTGAAAATATTCTAGACTGCTTAGGACTTCTTCGGGAAGAAATTTATTCTTTTCCCTTTCTTGTTATTGATTTTCTTTTTGTCAACGGATTTTTTGATTTGGTCTTATTAAATCAGGCCATGGAGATTGGCGACAATAACAACTTTTTCGTATAAAGAAAGTATAGAGAGGGTCCAAAAATTCAACCACGTGGTTTTGACGAATCACCAAATTTTAGACCTATCTGATTTCGAAAAAAGTATTTTTGGAAATTGCCCTTCCGTCTGTCTGTCTGTGATAAAGATAATTCAGTGAAAATTTGAGCTAAATGGCTAAAATTTGTCCTTACACCGAATTTACAGATTTCTATCAAAATTTGAGTAATTTCGTTTGCGCATCATCAAAATCTATAGTATAGACACATCTAATGTTAAACTAAATAAAACTACGAATTGACTGTCCGGAGCTCCTTATTTTCAAAAATATAAAAACACAATAATTCAAAAACGAAGTTAATTAAATAAAGCAAATTTGGTATAGAATTTTGTGCTTGCAAATGTATTTTTGTACCAATTTTTAGTTTCAATTATTTGTTAAACATGTCCAAAACAGAATTTCTATTGATGCATTCCAAGGTTTAGTCGCCAAAGAACTTGCCAAGGTTGAACGATAGATTCAGTAAAAATGCTAATTTTACGCCAAAAGTTTATATTTTGTGATTTTAGTAACCCAATGCTATATACAGCATTTTATATTATATGTTTATATATATATATATATATACTAGCGGACCCGACAGACGTTGTCCGAAAATTTCAAACTTTCTTGAATGAGTTATAACAATCTGGTTCGTTTTGATGAAAAATTGTATGCAAATGTTATTACAATACCTGACGTCATCACGTGTACAGTTCTCACAATTAAACCTATCGATTGCTTGTGAGTATGCGTATACTATGAGCTAAATTGAACTGAACTGAAACTTAACTGTTTCTATTCAACTTTGTTGAATAGAAATTTAAACTTGTTTTAATTAAAGGGTAAAAAAAGATGAAATTCGATCTATTATTATTAAAAGGTATATATTTTTTAAATCTATAAAAAATAAATTTATCGTAATGCCATTTCATACACGATATTTTTGGTTAATCCTTGTGGGGTATAAACAAACAAATTCAATGGGTTTCCAACCCTCGAACACGCAACATTGCTAAATCTAAGCCATAAATTGCCATCGTTTGACCTTGTGACTTATTAATAGTCATAGCAAATGCCAGGCGAATTGGAAATTGCAAACGTTTGAATGGGATAGGTGAGTCTGAAGGAATCGTTGGGATCCGCAGTAAAAGTACAACTTCATCCTGAAATTTAGTAGCCTCAAGAATACTTCTCATGATTTTTATGACTGATCGCGTGCCATTACATAATTTTGGTGCATTCAAATTTCGAAGCAAAATGATAGGTGAGTCAATCTTCAATCTCAAGTTATGTGGTAAAGTTTTACAAATTAACTCTGCATTCTAAAGATATAAATTAAAACATGTTTGTTTTAAAGCTTATTAATTGAGTTAATAATGTATACAATATAAATGCATGTTATCATGAAATAGCAGGGTCGGAAGAAATCAACTTGAAGGCTTTGACAAAGATAATCCTAATACTCCTTTCTTATACTTTGATTGATGTCAAATGTTTGACAGTTAGAGGGAGTATGTTTTAAATTTTTTAATTACTTTATTTGTTTTATTTTAATTCAAAAGTACCTCAAAATGAATCCGAAAAAAATTGATTAATTAACAATGTTTAATTTTAAATGCATCAAACACTAAAAAAAAAAAAAGAAAATTGTTTAAAACATATATTCTTTCAGGAATAAAATAAACACATTGAGGGCACATTGGATGATAAAAATGTAAAAAATCGATGACATTTGCGATATCTATATTTTGATATTTGATGTATATTTAAGCTGTAAGCTATCGTTTGGAAAAAAATTATTTTGATATATTAATTCGTTTGCACAATATCGGCATTTATTTTATTTTTATTAGGATGCCACACCCACTTGTTTCCATTTGGCCAGCTGCAATAAAAACAGTTTTATTTTCCTCCAAACACTGCTATTCGTAATTCTGATTTTAAGCTGTTGTTTTTGCTTTGGCAGATGTTAAAAACTTCTACCTTTTCTTTCTTTTGTTGTTTGTTTTGGTTTGTTCATTCATTCGTCATACATTTCATATTCGAATGGCTCGTTTCAGTTCCTTTGAAATTAGATACCAAAACCGCTCTATTCAGGGTTAAAATTGAAAATTACTTTTAATAACCTTTTTTTTTCTAAATTTTAATCAGTTTCCACTACCGAAAGCCTAAAGGACGTCCAAATAAAAGCAGACAAAGTCTGAAAATGTTGATATGATGGACGAAGAAATATTTTGATTCATAACCAAGCAATTCTAATGACATTTTGTAAGCTTCTACCAACTAAAATAAACCTGAAATAATGAATTCATCATCTTAAAATTGTATATAATAGCTATATTTTTCTGTGCAATCACTTTAGTATTCTTGTTTGAAGAATATTCTTTGTCATGAATGTCAGGAAAAATTTCTTCAAATCCTTCAAGCAAGTTTTTTTTTCATCAAAATTGTGTCTATTATGTGCTAAATATGGTAAAGAATTTCGTTATGTATTTACTGGTGAAAGGGAACTTACATTAAAAAAAACTTTTAAGTGAACAACAAAGTTGTAGAGGCCTTCTTGTTTCCACGAAGAAAATATATCAAAATTTGATTGCTGCTTTATTATAACTCAGAAAAAAAAGTTCATTATATAAAATAAATTGTATCTTATAAGCATATATCATATTGTTATCATATAATAACAATGAAATTCAAAAAAATCAGCAGATGTCAAATTGGAAGAAAAACATGAGCTCATAATTTATGAAACAGGTGTATTTTGATTTGCTTCAAATTTTTTATTATATTTGTTTATGGCTGCAGATATAGTTTAAAAATGTTATATGAATATAAATTAATCTTTGTGGCTCATGAAATGTAATTAGGCAAGTCTAATTTTTATTTGAACTTTTTTTGATGATGATGATAAAAAAAATGAGTTGGTTTGGTTTCACCAATAGTATTTCCTTTATATTCTTTGAGAACTCTTACAAAAATATTTTAAATTTATAGATGTATATATTTCATAAAATAAACAATTCTTTTGATAAAAATGAATATTTAACAAATTTAAGTTATTTCAATTTTGCTTCTGCTCTGTAAATGTAGATTTAAATGTATTTTTAGCTTTTTCTCAAAATGAAATTTTGTGATGCTCTTCAAAATTTCAAATACTCTATGCACATTCTATTTTTAGTTACAACTCTGAAACTTTTCTCTTATGCTTTATGAACATATAATAAAATAATTTGCATTTATAGATGAATTATCTATCTTATATATATTTTTTGAAGATCTCAAATAATATTATTACATTGATTTTTTAACATTTTTCCAAAACAGTCAATAATATCAAGTTTTAAAGGGAAAATCACATTTTGAATAAATTTAAGCATGTAAAATATCATGAAAATTTCAAAAGAATACAATATTTGTGCCTATTAATAAAGATTTACAAATTGACCGTTGGGACGGGTTTGAATGAATACTCTGCGGGAATTAAACAATTTTGCTTTCATACTGTGAAATAGAAAACTTTATTTTACATTTACTTTTTTAGAAAATGTATTTATCTATTTCATTTCAAAGAATCATGTGCTGAAAATTACATTTTTCAGGATTTAATTTGCAGCAAAAATTTTAAAAGAATATAAACAGAATCTCGAAAGCATGTTAAGCCGAACATTGTTAGCATAGGGGGAAAAAAACTGAAGCCTTAATCATATGGCAATTACTTATGACTACAACTTAAAACAACTTTAAAAAAAAGATGTACTTAAAAATATATAAAATGAATTGTATCTTATAATGATTGTATCATGCATGATATAATAACAATGAAATGAAAAAAAAAATGCAAAAAATCAACACATGTCAAATTAGAAGAAAAACATGAGGATATAATTTATGCAGAAGGTGTATTTTGATTTGCTTTCAAATTTTTATTATATTTGTTTAAGGCTGCATATATAGTTTAAAAATGTTATATGAATATAAATTAATTTTTGTGGCTGATGAAATGTTATTAAGAAAGTCTAATTTTTATTTGAACTTTTTTTTTTGTTGATGAAAAAAGGGAGTTGGTTTGGTTTCACCAATAGTATTTCCTTTATATTCTTTGAGAACTCTTACAAAAATATTATAAATTTATAGATGTATATATTTCATAAAATAAACTATTCTTTTAATAAACATGAATATTTAATAAATTTAAATTATTTCAATTATGTTTCTGGTCTGTAAATATACATTTAAATGTATTTTTAGCTTCTTCTCAAAATGAAATTTTGTGATACTCTTCAAAATTTCAAATACTCCATGCAGATTCTATTTTTAGTTACAACTCTGAAACTTTTATCTTATGCTTTATGAACATATAATGATATAATTTGCATTTATAGATGAATTATGTATCTTATATTTTTTTATTGAAGACCTTAAATAATATTATTGCATTGATTTTTTAAAAATTTTCAAAAAAAAATAATATCAATAATATCAAGTTTTAAAGGGAAAGGCACATTTTGAATTAATTCAAGCATGCAAAATATCATGAAAATTTCAAAACAATATTTGTACCTATTTAAAAATTGGCCGTTTTTCCAGATTTGAATGAATACTCTGCATGAATTAAACAACTTTGCTTTCATGAAGTTGATTTATAAAATTAATAATATGTATGCTGTGAAATAGAAAACTATATTTTGCGTTTACTTTTTTAGAAAATATATTTATTTATTTCATTTCGAAGAATAGTGTGCTGAAAATGACATTTTTCTGGATTTCAAAGACAGCAAAAATTTAAAATATTTATAAACAGAATCTTGAAAACATGTTAAGACGAACTGTTAGTATGGGAAAAAAAACTGAAGCCTTATTCATTTGGCAATTACTTATTACTACGACTTAAAATAACTTTAATAAAAAAGATGCACTTAAAAATATATAACAGAAATGCTGTTTAATTACAAAAGCAACATAACTAACCTTTTAATAGCGATTATCCGAAGTAAAACAAAACAGCAAACCAATAGTTTAGTCTCCGTTTAAATAAAGCTCTCAACAAAATGCGCATGCGTTAAACTTCATCAACAGAAAAGGCATTTTTTTTCCCACATGAGTTGGGCCGGTTAGAAATTTTGAATTTCCTTTATTCTGTTTTATTTTAACTTAAAATTACTTCAGAATGAACCTGAAAGGTCTATTAATTAACGATGCTTAATTTTAAATGCAGTAAATGCAATGAAAATAAAAAAAAATCGTTTGAAATAATCGATCGGAAACATGTTAAGCCTAACCTCATCACTGTTAGAAAAAAAAACCTAAAACCTTACTCATTTCGCGATGGGGGAAGGAAGTTATTTTGGCGGGAAAGTTAGTTTTTAATTAATAATTAAAATTCTACATTTTGTAGTGGACTGAATTGTGAATCTAAACCATTCTCGAATCCACTTGAACACAAACAAAAAATTTCATCAAAATCGGACCAGTCGTTTAAGAGGAGTTCCGTCACATACACACGCACAGAAGAATTTTATATATAAAGATATATATATATATAGGAAAATACACAGAAGTGTGTGACATTGCAAAACTAATTTATTTATATTTTTAAATGGTGTAAGAATACTTTTCCTATAAATGAGTAGTTAAAACTTGCTACATTTAAAAAACTTGAAGACTTTTAATGATGATGATATCTTGTCCGCTTTACAACGGAAAGAGGGGGTGCAGTAGCTTTTGAGGGCATGGATCCCTGAGCACCCTAGGGCAGAAGTTGGATTTCTAGCTCATATCAGGATGACATACACACATTCGCTTGCATAGCCCATTTTTACAAGGGGGCACATTCACATAGATCACAGATAGTATACAGAAGAACAACAACCATACCCTAACCGGTACTCGAACCCGGCACACCCAGATCTCGTGGAAGACGTACTTCCTCTGTGCCAAGACGCCGGTCAAGAATTTTAATTTTTTTATTAATTAGAGAAAAAAGTAAAGGGAAATGAAACAAGTAACACTAAACGTTCATCGTTTTAGTTTTAAGAAGTATACAAGTCATTTTTGTAACATAATACTTTTGGAAGCATTTTTTCAGCATTTTTGCGATAAAATACTGAAAACACGCCTCATTCTTAATTAACGAATATTTTAATTAACTTTTGATCTTTAAAAAAGGTCTTCCTGTATTGAGACATTGACCTTCTCCTTATCTTGAACACATCTTTTACAATTTCATCAAGATGGGATAAATACCACAGATCTATATAAAAACTGCACAAATAAACTTTCTATATAAAGTTGATGTTGTCGAAATTCCTGACATCATATGTAGTGCAAATAAAAGATATTTTGGTCTTTATATTTCAGTAGAAAAGTTATACTCTTTTTATCTCAAATAAATCTGGTGTATAGAAACGTTTCACTCAAAACTTATTATATTGTTTTGGGTATGAGGTTTGTGGCGTCAACAAATACATGGAGGCAAAAAAATTGAAACTTTATTATCTGCACAACATCTCAAAAAATCAGCTTTTAATAACGCGTTGCCAAAATAGTATATATATATATATATATATATATATATATATATATAT
>JAOUZG010052315.1:3268572-3319582 GCA_026289955.1 Argiope argentata | reverse complement strand
TTTTATATATATATATATATATATATATATATATATATATATAAAACTTTGAAACAGTTTTTTTTATTAAACTGTGAAACTAAAACAATTTTTAACCATTTCTTTATTTATTTTAGGAAATTCTGCACCATTACAATTTTAGCTAATAAAAAGAAAATATTTGGAAAAAAAACATACTAATGATTGAAAAAAGAATTTAAAATCATAACAAGTAGTAAAAAGTGAGTTTTCAAAAACTGTTGCCAATGTGCACCGTAGAAAACATAAAACCTGAAGGAAACAAAATAATAAAGATGCAGAGATATCACTCTGAACAACAGCATTGATGACGCAAAAATATGACGTTTTTAGAATTCGAGTAAACCGTCTGTGCACTTGGAATTCCAGATAAAAATAAAAACTGTAGCAATATATTTATTAGAAAATATTTATCGAATGATTTCCTTTAAGATTTAAATTGCATACCTTACGCCGGGTGTACATTTTAAGCTAATTATAAGATGACACGTAGCCAAATTATGCGTAGAATGGCTAAAAAATTTTGTTAGTCAATGGCAACGAATTGTCCCAACGGGATGATTACATGCCTCTGTATTGAATTATTTCTTACAGCACATGCGTTTGTAGAATTTGGCGGTTTTTTGGCGGGAAAAATTGATGACTTATTAGATTGATTCCGACATTTTTTGCTATTTCTAATAAGAGATTGTGTTCTTTTTTTCGTTTTTAATTCCCATTTCTTTTCTATAGTTTTTAAAATTTAGGTATGATTATATGTTTTTTTAAATTTTACCCTTTTTCCTTGTATAAATATCCTTCATTTTAATACTACATGCAGTTGTAATGACTTTATCCTGGTCGATCAAATAGACGGGTAGCATTTAAACACAAATCTTTTATTTACAGCTTTATACAATAACAAAAAAAAATTCATAACACGCCCTCTAGGTTAATATGCTGGGAAATATTTACATCTGGGATTATAGTTCCACGTCTATAAAAAGGAAAACTAACAGGCTGTCAGCTTATCCAGCTACTGCAGTAGTTCAAGAGATCTATGGATTACTTCTGGTAGATCTTTAATCAATAATTCGAGATAACATGATATCTCTTCAACTGTCCAGCTCTTCAGCTCAGTTCATAGCTCATCAATTCAGCTCACAGCTCGTCTCGGATCAGCTCTCGTCATTTCTTCCTTTCAGAACTTTCCATTTTAACCTCGGTCAAACTCCGCCACTAAGGTTCACATTGGCGCGCTGGAGATGCCGATCTTCCAATAATTCTCCAAAAATTTTCCCAGTGGTCAGCTGTTATCCGTGGGAATATTTTCTACTCCTCTACTCCCCTAGAAAACCCTTAACATTAGAGAACATTTCACATATGGAGGTTTCAGTACTTCTTTCTTCAAAGGGCCGAAAACGCATGTGTTGTTCATTATCGGAACTTTATTCCAATTTGGGTGGTCCATAGAATAAATAGCTACATCTGGTGTTTCGACACGGTTCTCTTCTTCAAATGGCCGCAAACACATGACTGTTCCATTATCTGACTCCATTCAAGTCCAAAGGGTAACATCAAAGCGGGAAAAACACAAAGGAGATCACAAAGGAAGGAATCGTCCCACTGCTGGCTAGATATAGTAATGTTCGAACATGTGTCTCTTCAAAGGGAGATAAGTTTTACGACTTCTTTACACTGTGAAACAGAAATATTCAGGGACTCCAAAACGGCAATTTATAGCTAAGCATGGAATGCCTGAATCTATCATATGAAATGATGGCAAACATAAATCAGTTTTTTTTCTGCGCATGCGCTGCCTACATGCCGTCTTATCATTGGCCGAGTGTAAACCCGGCATAACAAGAAGTACTAGATTTTCGAGCAATGAACTAAGTGTAAAAGGTGATTTTTTAAAAAATATCGGAACATTTATTTAAGATGTTTTAAGGTGTATTTGTTGATATAAAACTCCTTAAAAATGGCTTTTCCTCAAAGGAATAAATCGAATATTATTGTTTATTCATAATAGTCTATCAAAACGGACACAGGAAAACCACTTACGTGCCAAAAGACGTTTTCACAGTTACAGGTTGACAAAAATTGGCAAAAAAACTTACGATTACTTCAGGATGGGTCAAGAAACCTCCTTTATCAGTATAAGTCATGAAAATAAATTATTTTATCTTTTTATTTTCACATCAAATTTCCAAAGCGAAGAAAAAGAAGTAGGTGAATAAATATCGGAACTCATATACAATGAAATGCCATCAAGTTCGTTTGAAAAACTAATCAGTATTCTTTTTTAAACCAGATAATCATCGTATAAACAAATAGAGAGAATTATTTTATAAGCAATAAATCAAATTTTGAGATCGAAAGATCACGAAAATCGGGGATGTGGGCTAATTTTTTGACTAGAAATAAGTACAAGAGGATTTATAGACCTATAAGTCATTGAAATGACTATTTGATGGAAAAGCTGTTTTAAATAGAGATTCTTCGGGGTGCTTTTTTTTACCGTTTGCTAATCCACAAGCCACGCATCCAATTTAGTAGGCAAAGGCGCTCAGTGTTCCAGAACTCCCCTTGTTCGAGTTTGGATTTTGGAGAAGAATATCGAAAATATTGAAAAATTTATATTGTTATGTTTTTAGCGTAGCGTGTTCCGATAGCATGGACTTTACTTGAGGACAGCACAAACAAATTTATTTACAGCTATTTACAGGATGACTTGAAAAAGTAAAACTTCAGATAAACACAATCCAGCAGTCAACAGT
Organism: Argiope argentata; assembly: GCA_026289955.1. Lineage (NCBI taxonomy): Eukaryota > Metazoa > Arthropoda > Arachnida > Araneae > Araneidae > Argiope > Argiope argentata. The sequence goes on along the minus strand of JAOUZG010052315.1, from coordinate 3,316,805 downwards.
CACTTACAGCGTAAATGCAAGCCTTACGCGCAAAACAGCTATCGTATAGCACAGCAAACAGTAAGTCACAGCGAGCTCAATAATACAGCGTTAATAGCAAATGTAAACACAGTTTACTAATAATAAGCGAGAAAAGTAATCCGCTTGCTACAACGAGTCGCTATTATTCCGAGAAGTACTAACCGCCAGATTGCGGGAACCCATCCCTTATATAGCTGAGCGAGTGAGCGTGCGGAAAAACACGCGGAGCTTCGTGACCGATCCAGCGCCTATCAGACTATTCCTTTCGCCAAACCAACCCGGCTGGCGCCAAGTTCTTCGACAGCCGTCACCAACGCCTCCTCCTTCGGCGTGCTTTCACGGCAATCATCCGCTTGCAACAATATCAACAGGTTCATCTGTCCTCGATGCAATTCATACTAATGATATACTCTAGAAACATGTGCTATTGTTTGGCCAGAGCCTTCTCTAGCATTCCAAGAGCTAGAGACTATTTGAAAAAAAGTAAATGGTGCCACATGTTCTGCGGAATGACTTAAACAAACAATTATGTGTGTAAGGTCCGCCAATTTTGGCAGCCCTTCTCGCTTCACTTAGCAACCCTTTTCATGGAGATACGCAAGAACGCGTAGGGAAAAGGGTTAAGTGTAGAGAGAAATCAACCAGATATTCGATGGAATGCTGCCAGAGCGAAGGTGGAATGCTGGGACGAATCCGAGGGTGAGGACGAGGCATTCTGGGACAGACGAACGAGGAAAAAGGTGGTCATTTGGGATCAGTGCCAAAATGGGGGCCTGATGAAGCGAGAAAGTTGAAATAAATGTGGGTCTAAGACTGACCAAAGAGATAGATGATTGAATAGCATTGTGTACTTTTCGTATTTTTGTTTAATGTGTGTGCTGTGTCCCGAATCTACATATCAATGAAATTTTGGGACTAAAACTGGATGTGATCACTGTCTATACCGCTCACATAAAAGAAACTTCACGTCTTACAGTATGTTCGGTCATTCAGTATTCTGGAGACATTCAATTAAAAGTGAACATTCAATCAAAATCCACACGACATGCGAGACAATTTGTTTTTGCCTTTCCAAACAGGAGATTTTTGTGTGTATGTAGTGTGCATTTCTTATATGTAAGCGAGCCAATTCGACATTATCCTCACCTATAGGGAGAACAAGCCATAAACTATTTATAATCAAGACAAAATTACTTGACTTAGGGATGAAAAGGGAATAGAAATTAAGCAATTTTCGTTTCAGCCTTAGAAATCCATCGTTTTGCTATCAAATATATCTGCTCTGAAATCAAATTGTATCCAAATATGGAGAAAAGATAATAAACACACTCTTCAAACAGAAATAGGGTGCTAATGAGAAGATGAGTGCTGAAAACGTAGATGTTGGATTAATAATATTGTCCGCATTTCAAACAGAAATTTCTTTTGAGAAGATATAAGTGGTGAGTTCACATGCGCAGAAATCATAATTATTGCAGGGGTCATTGAACTATCGACCATACAACGCATGAACTGGAAAACTACTGAATTACACGTATCTCAAAAATAGAGGTCTATATCGAGAAATGACGTATTTATTCGACCAATAAATTTATTTATCTAATGTTGAAAAATGAAATGAGTATCGTTTTATATATAATCATTTTTAATACATCAAGAAATATATGAAATGAATGCACCGCCTCCACAAGCCATGTTTTTCTAAATATAAATTGAATAGGTTATGCTTGAAGTCGTAAAAATTGTATTCTACAGTATTTTATTGATATCTGTACACTTTACATTAGTTGAAAAAATAGATAATGGCTACCGAAATGATATATAGGATCCATATTGTTGCGGATGACCGGATACGTTTATAGTGTTAAGTCTCAGTAGAAACAGACACAATCAGTAGGCCTCGTTAGAAAACAACATCAACGTTTATTCACACGAAGAAACCAACACAAAGACAACGAATACACAGACAACAAACATATCAGCCGAGACTAGCACACAGCAGCACGCAGTAGCACACAAGCAGTAATCGACCACAGCACACAAAGTGGCCGGACAGAGAAGAGAGGGGATCATAGGAGCTTCTCACTACGATCTCTGCGAACGGCTGAACATTTTACTGTCTCTTCGCTTTAGTTGCCGACTCACTACCACACGACTGACTACTCCACATTCGCTGGTGGTTTCGCAGTAGACAACAGCACTCGGCACACAACAGTTCAGAATAAACTTAAACATACAACGCTGGCACTCGGCCATTGCTTCGCTATCTTCATGAGGACTCGTTACTTGCTTTTTACTCCAACTTCGTTTCCGAATTATTCAATTCACCGTTCAATTTAATTCACCTTGCCATATTAAAGCTGCCAATCAAACTGCCAGCTTTTTATAACGCCCAGAGGGGAGGCAACAACCTTCTAGGCCAATCAGGGCACATTTGGGTTTATTTTGGACGGATTATGAAAATTTTCGAAGTTTCTAGCCTTATCCATTTCGTCGCCAAAGTCGCCTAATTCGTCATCGCCAAATGGTCACCTAGTTTGTCGCCAAGCACCGAAATCACTAAAGCGGCACCCGCTCAGCTCGCAACAGTTCTGATTGTAAAACTGTCTTTCTTACGATGACACTTTTCGTACTGTGAAGCAAAATTACAGGTTTGGAACAATATATAGTATCAGAACCATATTAAAGCTATAGAACTATTTCAAATACATCGGCTTAAGTTACTTCCTGCTATTATTCATCATAAATTCACTTTATTGAAATCAAAAGGTGAAAATAATAGTTACTAAATATTTTATAATATTAAATAAATTCAGGGAAATATATTTTGATTATAGGATTTTTCCAGTTAATTTTTATTTAAATATGAATCATTATAAATTCAATAAAATTGGTGTTTATTCTTTTATTGAGTATTTCTCCAATTTCCAGGTCGGAGTTATCAACCACATTTATTTTGTCATCATCGGTTTCTAAGTAAATCGATTAAAAATTTAAAAATTCATCCACATCTTTAGAAATTTGGAAAGATTCCTTAGAGTAGTTTTTAAAAGCTAAGCGAGACAAAAGCATGTGATCACCTTGCTTAACGTTTTGCAATCCTTTTTTTTTGAAATCTGAAAATAGAATTCATTTGCGTTCCCATTTCCCCATCCTTTTTGAAATTAAATTAATTGAGGATCTTGTTAGTTGAATTTCAATTTTTAACATGGCAACAGCAAAAATACCAAACGATTTGCCGACATATAAATGATTTCTGCAATTCTTCTTCTTCTTCGTTAATGGAGAATCATCTTTCCATTTATTTAGAATATTTCAAACGATTAAATCAGCCAATGATAAACGGCTTCGCATATGACGTAATATTGCATAATTTGGTTATTACTAGCAATACTAGTTTGAAGAAATGTTAATGAGATAAGCTGATGCAGCTGGTACAATAAGTCAGAACTGCGTTTCATTCTTTTTAATTGACTGCAATTACATACATTTCCCCAGAAACTAATTCAAAAGAGTTTGCTATTCATGTTCGTTAAAATGTTTCTTTGTAGCTAATTGTAGGGGAAAAAAAGAATAAATTGTAATTCTTACATTTTCGTAACATAAATACATAATTAGTTTGGCCACTTCAAGAATCTGAACTTATTTAAAGAACAAAATCTAATTTTTTTATGAATTTCATCAATTGACAAAATATCTTATCGGAATCGTTAGAAAATGAATTTATTTTTAACCAAATTTAATTTTTTTACCAATACGCTCTTTCTATGCATGTAAAAAACTATAGTCAAGTTAAATGGATCAAACCTAATTATATCTCGAATTTCTATTACATGTTTTTTCAAAACACCAGTATTAATTGGTTGCAAACTAATACCATTGTATGGTGATTTAGATTATATTAATACTTCAACTAGTGCTTGATTCGATCTTTGACTGGGCAAGGTCAACTTACCCTTCCATCCCCCCTGGTGGCCCCTCATAATTGGCGATGAGATGCTTCCAGTATGGTGGTTGGATCTCGCCAACCCGGTGGGTACACTAATATGTTGGAGCTAGACTCTTCTCATCGATGAAGGGACGTACTTCCTTCGGGGAGGGTTGTATCGTGGCCGGTGATGGCCATTAGGACTCTGTTCACGCCCATTTCTCCATCTCGTTCAATCACGTGACTCAATGTAATTACGTGTCACTTGCTGTCTATATATTTGTTACTGTGTGGTTCTAGGAATTGGTTTTAGCTGTGTTGTGTTTTAATAAAAGATGGTTGTTTTTTATATTGGTGTGATTTCATTTGAGGAGTATTATTTTAGAGATCCTTAACCAAATCAAGATGTTATGAGGAGTATTAATATGGTCCGTCGATGTTTGAGTTAAGAAATAACATTTTGGTCCGTATGCGAGCCGGAGAAAGAGGTGCGACCTTTGGAATTTTGAATGGCTAGTTTGACTTACATTGAAATCAAAAGGATCGAGATATGCGATAGAATTTAATATGGTGATAGTTTTTGGAGTATTGAGTTATACAATTTCGGATAAAGAGATTAAGTTGAGATATTTTCGGATAAAGAGATTAAGGTGAGATATTCATAATTATTGTGATTTAATGGTGGATTATTTGTTGTTTATGTGAAATTGAATTTGAGATTTTGTATTGATATTATATTGTGTAAGAAATAGTTGTAGTGTGTTGATATTTTTATGAGAATTTAGTTACTTTTGCTTTAGGATTAGTTCTTTTTGTCAGTGTAATACGTGTGCAGTTGGAATATAGTTGAAAGTAGCATTGCTGATAAAGTTGATTTCTTGTTCGTTTGGTTTCGGAACTCTTGCATTGGATTAGAATTGGTAAATCCCGGCAGTGTATTTTGTTGTGAAAAGTGTTATCTAAGTTTGGAAGTAGTGTCTGATAAGGTTTTGGTTTCGTTTTTGGAATTCATAGTGTAATTGTGTTGTAGTTTCGATTCGACAACTTCCTCGTGATTGCGAAATTAGCAGTAAAAAAGATATAAATTGTGAGAGGTTGTATGTAAAAGTTATTTTCACTTATATCAATTATGCCGTTGAGTACTAAGTTAAAGAAAGAGGAGTTGCGGATTATCGCTGAAGAGTTAGGGCTTTCCGTTCCTGATAATGCGAAAGTAATTCAGTTGAGAGAGATGATTGAGAAAAGTGAAGTGTTTAAAACACAAACTGAAGTAGTTCAGGGTCTAGTAGATCAAGTAATAGTCGATACTCAGGCAAAGCTAGTGCAAGAAAAAATGGAAAATAAATTGAAATTAGAACTAGAAAAGGATAAAATTGAAAGAGAAAAAATGGAAAATGAATTGAAATTAGAACTAGAAAGGGTAAAATTGAGTCAAATAGAGAAAGAAATAGAGTTAGCAAAGGTTAAAAACGAGTCATTAAATAATACAAAAAATATTGAAATCATGGATTCGAATTCATCAGGTGTTGAATTAGAAAGCTTAATAAAGAGTATTAAAACTTTAACTATCCCTGTACCATGTAAATCGGAATCCTTTAATTTATTTTTCAGTTCTTTGGAAAAAGCATTCCAAAACAAAAATGTTTCGGAAAATTTGAAAGCAGAAATTCTATTGAATATTTTAGGTGAAAAAGTCAATAATTTGCTAGTTTACATTAATCAAGAAGATTTAAATGATTATAATAAAATTAAAACTTTGGTTTTAAAGGAATTTGAACCCACCCCTCAGGAATGTTTAAATAACTTTAAAAAAGCTCAAAAATTCCCAGCTGAGAGTTTTGTTCAATTTGCATCCAGAGTAAGTGCATCTTTTAACTACTATTGTCAGTTGCGTAGAGTGACGGATTTCCAATCTCTATGCGAGCTTATGGTTTCTGATAGAATTTTTGAAACTCTTGATCGAGAATTAATGACTCATATTGCGGTAAAACAAGGTGAAAATTACTTTAAACCCCATGAACTTGGTCGAGAGTGCGACATTTTCTTATCATCGAAAGGTAAATGTAAAAGTGAGATAAATAATAAGATCGTGGCAGGGGATGCAAAAAGAATTTTGGGAAATAAATCGCAATTTCTAAATTGGCGTTCTGGTAAATCCGTTTCTAAAGTGTTTGTGCCAGAAGTAAAAAAATTCAAAGTGTGTTATGTGTAAGAATAGTGCTAACCATCCTCTTTATAACTGTCCCCAATTTAAGATACTTTCTGCAAGGGAAAGAGTTGATGTAGTGAAACGGAATGCTTTGTGTTTTCGTTGTTTGTTACCACATAAAATTCGCTATTGTCGCTCTAATAGAAATTGTTTTTGTGGCAGATCTCATAATCGAATGCTCCATTTTCCGCTAGGGGAAAATAGTACTAATAATTCACGGTTTGAAAATATTTCTATTCGTCAACCAGTTTATGACGAGGAAGTAGCGCCAAACCAAACGTTGAGGGAAACGACGGATAATGCCCAATCAAAGATAGTTTCTACGAGTTATCAAAAGAGTCAAAGTAAGAATGTCCTTCTTAGTACTGTTCGTGCCTTGGTTAGAAATAAATATTCAGAGTTTGTGGAGGTTCGATGTTTATTGGATGTAGGAAGTCAGTCTTGTTTATGTACGAAAGCTTGCGCAGAACGACTGCAGTTGAAGTTGGAAAAAATAAATACTATTGTTTCATGTGTGAATGACGCTACTATAGTGGTTAATAATTGCGTAAAAACTACGGTTACAAACACGGATAGGAGCTTTGAGCGAGAATTGTCGATGTTAGTAGTAAACAAAATTACTGATGTTACCCCGAACAAGGTCATTGATTTAAATATGGAAATATTAAGGTTTCCATCACTGGCTGATCCTAATTTTAATATCCCAGGAAAGATAGACTTACTTTTAGGAGCTGAAGTATTTTATGAATTGTTGAGACCTGGACAATTTCGAGATGTGAATTCATCGTTGCTGTTTCAGAATACAGTTTTTGGTTATGTTGCCAGTGGTAGTGTAGATGAGGTGAGGGAGAACAAAGTTAAGTGTGGGTTGATTTTAGATGTTGATTTGAATCGTACTATGAGAAAGTTCTGGGAAGTTGAAAATGTGGATAATGAGGTTACTAAGAGTCAGGAGGCCTTGTTGTGCGAAGAGCATTTTGTAAAAACCCATAGAAGGAATGAGGAGGGTCGATATGTGCTTACAATGCCTTTGAGAGACCGCCCGTCTTGTTGGGACATTCAAAGGCCATTGCTGTAAAAAGATTTAACTCGTTGTGGAATCGTCTGGCGAGGGATTCAGATTATTTGTCATTATATTCAGATTTTATGAGAGAATATGAGGAGTTGGGTCACATGGAGAAGGTTAACGAGACAACTGAACCATCTTCCTCTTATTATATACCACACCATGGAATCTTTCGTCCAGAGAAGTCGACGCTTAAACTTCGTGTTGTTTTTAATGCATCGTCTCCTACAACTAACGGCATTAGCTTAAATGAAATTTCGATAAACAGAAGCGTATTCCTTGACCAGCCGACGAGCGTAGAGCTTCATGGCTTTGCCGACGCGTCAGAGCATTGTTATGGAGCAGTGGTGTACTGCATATCAAGTGATGAAGAAGGCAAATTGTGATTGAATTGGTTGCCAGTAAATCAAGAGTAGCTCCGATTAAAAGCTTAACTATTCCCAGGTTAGAATTGAGTACCGCAGTCTTGTTGTCAAAGCTTATGAAAAAAGTGATGACAGCAATCAAAACTACGGTGGCTAGTGTCTACTATTGGTCGGACTCGACTATTGTGCTTTCATGGCTGCAGAAGCAACCAATAGATTTAAAACAATTTGTCCAAAGCAGAGTAGCGACGATTCAAGAAATGACTAGTATTAACCAGTGGCATCATGTATCCTCGGAGCAAAATCCAGCTGACATCTTATCACGAGGAATAGACCCAGAAAAACTTATGACGTGCGACTTATGGTGGAATGGACCAGAATTTCTTGATGATAATAGCTATCCTAATCAACCGGTTCCTGCATCAGAAGCTGATGAAGAGTTTATGGCTGAAATTAAGAACAATTCTAAGAACTTTAAAATTTTTAATATTATTGAAGGACATTTAATTTATGAATTAATTCAGCTTGGTAATAATTATATGTCTGTTTTACGTGTTCTTAGTTACATTTTTAGGTTTTGTGACAACTCTCGAAATCCACTTGGGCGTACTACAGGTCCTCTTACCAGCAGTGAGTTGAAAAAAGCTGAGAATTTCTTAATTAAATCATTGCAGCATCAAGAGTTTGCTGCCGATATTCAAACCTTGCGACTCAAAGGAGTCGTTTCTCCAAACAGTAAGTTAAAAAGCCTCAACCCGGTTTTGGATTGTGATGGTATTTTGAGGGTTGGAGGCCGACTAGAAAATTCAAATTTAAGTTTTGTGTCAAAACACCCAGCTATCTTGCCCAAAGGTAATAAACTTACTATAATAATTTTAGAGTATTATCACAAGAAGCATTTGCATGTCGGGGCTTCAAATTTACTATGTATTGTTCGAGAAAAGTTTTGGCCCCTAAGTGGTCGTAAAATGTGTCGTAAGGTAATTCACCAATGTATCCCATGTTTCAAATCAAAACCCATTGTGTCTAGTCAATTAATGGGACCGAGTTTTGGCTGATTTTCCTTTCAATTGTACTGGTGTCGACCTTTGTGGTCCATTCATGATTAAATATAATCATCAACGAAAAAGTACATTACATAAGGTGTTTGTATGTGTATTTGTGTGTTTCGTAACATAGGCTACCCATTTCGAGAATTTGTCAGACTTGACATCTGAGTGTTTTATAGCTTCGTTAAAAAGATTCATTTCCCGGAGAGGCAAATGTGCAAAATTATACTCTGACAATGCAACAAATTTTAAGGGAGCGAATAACCTAATTAAAAAGTTTCTTGAGTTGGTGAAAAATCCCGATGAAATTCTGGCTAATTATTTGGCTGCAGAAGGAATAGATTGGAAATTCAACCCTCCAGGAGCACCTCATTTGGTGGGCTTTGGGAGGCTGCTGTCAAATCGTTCAAATTTCATTCTGTTAGAGTTTCGAGGAGAGCTAATTTAACGTTTGAGGAATTCCTAACATTAACAATCCAAATCGAGTCCATTTTGAATTCGCGCCCACTCTATCCATTATCAGCCGATGCAGATGATTTTGGAGTTCTAACACCTGCTCATTTTCTGATCAATAGACCGATGAATTCAATTATCGAACCTGATTTAAGTAGTTTTAAAAAACATCAACTAAAAAATGGCAACGAGTTACGAAATTAGTTCAGCAAATTTGGAAAAAATGGCACCGTAGTTACCTGAACGAACTACAGCAAAGAAACAAATGGGTATACGAGAAAGAAAATGTTCAGGTAGGAGATCTCGTGTTGCTGGTGGAAGACAACTTGCCTACTCATAAGTGGGCTCTAGGTAGAATTAAAGAAATCTATTGTAGAGAAGATAAAAAAATTAGAGTGGTTCAGGTTAAGACCCAATTTGGCACGTTTAAAAGGGCAGTGAGTAGGGTATGTGTATTGCCCATGCCGAAATGACTAATGTAAAACCATTGGAGAAAGGTGTGGATTGCTTTTCAAATAATTTTGTTAATTTCTTAAAAATTTTGTTTGTAATATTATATATTTGGTTGAATGTTTGAAACATGTCAACGGGGGGAGAATGTTCACTCCCATTTCTCCATCTCGTTCAATCACGTGACTCAATGTAATTACGTGTCACTTGCTGTATATATATATATATATTACTGTGTTGTTCTAGGATTTTTAGTTTTGTGTTGTGTTTTAATAAAAGATGGTTGTTTTTTATATTGGTGTGATTTCATTTGAGGAGTATTATTTTAGAGATCCTTCACCCAATGAAGATGTTATGAGGAGTATTAATATGGTCCGTCGATGTTTGAGTTAAGAAATAACAGACTCAACTACAGTTCCCAGTAATTGCTATTGCGGTGGTTCAGTCATTCAGTTCTTATTGCTAATCCGTGTGTCTTCGTGGCGAGTCGGAGAGTCTGCTGTATGACTCACACTTCCATCCCTTCCGGAGGGCACCTCGTAATTGGGGATGAGATGCTTCCTGTATGGTGGTTGGATCTCGCCAACCCGGTGGGTACACAGATAGGTGGGGGTGAGTAGACTCATCCTATCGATGAAGGGACGTACATCCTTCGGGAAGGGTTGTACCATGGCCGGTGATAGCCATTAGGACTCAAACACAGTTGCGGTGCGGTGGTCCGGTTATTCAGTTTCTATGGTTAATCCGTGTGCCTTCGTGGCGGTTTGGAGAGTCTGTCAATGACTTACCTTTCCATCACCCCAGGGCGGGCACTTCGTAATTGGGGATGAGATGCTTCCGGTATTGTGGTTGGATCTCGCCACCCTTGTAGGGTACACTAATAGGTGGGCTTAGACTCCTCTCATCGTTGACGGGACGTACTTCCTTCGGGAAGGGTTGTACCATGGCCGGTGATGGCCATTAGGACTCAACCTGTTGCGGTGCTCCGGTCATTCAGTGCTTTATGGTTAATCCGTGTGCCTTCGTGGCGGGTCGGAGAGACTGTTCTATGACTTACTCTTCCATCCCCTCAGTGGGTCAATGAACTGAGGACCAAGCATATTTGGGAACTAAACACTGGGGGTTCCGCGTCAGGTTGACCACCTGAATGGGACATCTGCCTTGAACCCCAGGGCCCTCGGTCCAGAAAGCAGATATAGGCCCTGTAAGCCTTGACCCACATGGGCTGTCGTACCACTGACTTTAGTTTAGTGTATTACGATAATCAATATTGTAATAATATGGTTATTTTGCACTCACGTCCATTAATTAAGGATAAATCAGAGTCACTCGGAAATCGAACTCTAAAATGTGCATATCGCCCGTAAATCTTCAAAATTCAAATGCAAATTGCAGGAAGCCGCTTATGGTGAACTTAAGATTTCTGGATGAATGAAGTCCACCCCATAAAAAGGGTTTGTAAAGGGGCGTGTGAGGTAGAAATCAGACTTCTGTCTAAGGATTTTAAGGGATTCATATCTTCAGAATCTATTGCAACCCTCTTTCCATTGTAAAGCGGAACAACAGAACAATAACAATTGTGATTATTTAATAAAAAGTGACTAAAATAAAAATTTTCTTTGTGGACCTAAGAAGAAATTGACTTTAATTTTATATATATATATATTACTTTCTTTTACGAATTAAAATTGTACGAAATGCAATATTATGCAGAACAATATTTCCTCATCATATGCTTCGCATACAAAAGAGGAACAAATGATCAAATAATCTCTGCACATTTAAATTAAAAAACCCTTGATGAAAATAAATAATAACCTTTTTCTTCATACTAAATGTGACTTGCTTATAATTCGATAAGAATCAATTTTGTGTTGATTCGAAATACTAGAAATACATAATAAACAATCTCTTAAGTAGACAATCTCTAAACAATCTCTTAAGTAGACAATCTCTAAACAATCTCTAAAGTAGACAATCTCTAAAAAATATAATAAACAATCTCTAAAGTAGACAATTTCTAAACAATCTCTAATGTAGACAATCTCTAAAAATATAATAAACAATCTCTAAAGTAGACAATCTCTAAACCAGGGGTTCTAAACCGCAAGATGTGGAAGAAAAGTTTAAGAAAATTATTTTAATGTTGTAGTTTTCATTAAAAAAAGAATACACATAAAACTTTTAATACACATACAAGTTGGGTTTTGTGTCCTATTAGTTAATTTTTGTGTCTCATTATGGAATGCATGAGCTTGTTTGGAATTAACCATTTTTTTAATGTCTGGAATAATCTTTGTAACACACAAAAAACAATGTCATTTTCCAGGGTCAAACGATTTCTTGATTTTTTTTAAGATTATCTTTATGGAGAATCCTTGATCACAATTTGCAATGTGTAGAAAATGACATCAAAGTTTTTAATGCTGCTGTGGACAGTTCTGGGTATACCTTTTTAATACCTATCAAAAATTTGTTGATATAAGCTATGTTAAAAGTTACTTTAGCTGACTGATCACTTGAAATCTCTATCAGTGGATCATGATGAAGGGCATTTAGCTCGTCTTTTGTTACGGCTTGCTAATTGAACGGATTGACTATCCACACAACCTCATTCATATCCTTAACTGGAATGTAATATGTAAACTGTTCAATCAAAGTTTCGAGATGAGATGATACTAGTAAGGAGAGAGATGAAGTGTCAAGGGATTTGACGGAAATACCCGACACATACTCTACGAACTCTTGAGTACGTGTACAATTTTCAAAATCTCTGTCTAAACTTTATACAGAGTTAAAACTTTGGGGGGTCGCCAAAATACTCAGTCTAAAAAGGGGGTCGCAATGTCTAAAAGTTTGAGAACCCTTACTCTAAACAATCCCTAAAAAATATAATAAACAATCTCTAAAGTAGACAATCTCTAAACAATCTCTAAAAAATATAATGGACAATCTCCCAGTATCTCGTATCGAGCTCTTAAATGCGCAATTCTTATGCAGATTTGCGTATTTTCTATAATTGGCTCATCATAATCGATTCGCCGAAACGTTTTACTCTAAAGTGACTGTGCGGTAAACCACACTGCCAAAAAAAACCCCCTCGACAAACCACAGAGGTCAAAAAGTTAAAGAATCGTTAACACGATCCCATTTTGCGGTGATTGTAATTGAATAGGCAATTGAAAGAAGAAAGCAAAACCAAAGCAGCCAAAAATGGTTTTGAAATGATAATGTCTATTGAGTGATATACTATTTGTAAATTACTTAGTACGGTATGCATTATTAAAAATCGTGCAAAACTCTCAATAGAGCAGATCGTTTAACCTAAAATTACTACAATTGTCAAGCAGGTAATTTTAAATTAGTATGCGACCATTAAGAAAGACCATTTGAAAAATTCAACACAATTTTAATTAAAAATTAATCTAAATGTATACAGATTTCTTCAGCAATTTACAAAGTCTATAATCATACAAATATAACTTTTACACTATTCTAAAACTCGAAAATAAATTTTGCAGTAGAATTTATTTTTGTGTAATGTTGTTCCTTACTTTTTATAAATCATTTAAAATATTTTTAATGTATTTTACAACAAAACTCTTCATTGTTTTATTAGTGCTTTGACAGACAAAAACGTTGTAACAATATTAGAGAAGTATTGGCCACATTTTGGTCTCCAATTAGAATATCATTCCATAATTATCATGTATTTTTTGCAGCCATTCCGTTTCTTGTTTCTGTTGTTGCTGTTTTTATTAGTGGCACTTGCCATGGACAAGCTTCACCGAGGCATCAGCGAGTTGAAAGCCGAAAATATGCGTCTCTTGTTTTGTAGTAGCGCCAAATAGGGCCATGAGTACGACTTTTGCTACACACCCAACACAGTCGCTTGCACAGCCCTTATTCACAGGGGGGGGGGGCACATTCATACACCATTATAGATAGAACATAGAAGATCAACCATGCCCGTACCGAGTCTCCAACACAGGACTCCCAGCCCTGTGCTACCCCTACGCCAGGATCCTGGCTTCTAGTATTTTATGAAGCATATTGTAAAAAGTACATATATCAGAAAAATTACCGAAATCATGTTCTTAAACATTTTCTATTGGCGAGTCATAAGAATTACCTATCTACCAAAAAAGTAGCCTGATGAATAGATTAGTCAGAGCATGATGTTGTTTTTGTGATGAGGTTTTTGGCGTCAATAAAAATCCGTAGGCGAAAAAGAAAATTTTTATTATCTGCACAAGCATTTCAAAAAAAATCAGCTTTTAATAGCGCATTGCCACTGCATTTATAAAAGGTCTGATTAAAAAAAATAACTTACGGACTACAGCAAATAAAATCTAGATAAATGTCATTTTGAACACGCGATTATATGAAATGAAATAAATAGGAAATGCGTTATTTTTTAAAATAATACATGCGAGACAAAGGGTTTTTTTTGGATCGTTTGCAGTATACTAAAGTGACTCATTCAATGAAACGATTAAAATGAATAAAAATATAATTTAACTTGCACGAGCACGTGGTGCTTGGCCGTTCAAGAAATGATATTCTGACATGATACATTAAAATGTGCATAGCATATTTTATTTTAATTTTTTTAACATCTTAATTTTTTTATAACTTTTCCCAATTGATTGAATTGGAATTTTGGTGACACAATAGATTTCTTGAACGGCCAAGCACAACGTGTTCGTGCCAGTTAAATTATATTTTTATTCATTTTAATCGTTTCATCGAATGAGTCACTTTAGTCATGCAAACGATCCAAAACAAACTTTGGCTCGCATTTATTATTTAAAACAATATCCCATTTTCTGTTTATTTCATTTCATATAATCACGTGCTCAAAGTGGCATTTTTCTAGGTTTTATATGCTGTAGTCATTAACTTATTTTTTTTAAAAAAAACAGAGGTTTTGTAAAGGCAATGGCAACGCGTTATTAAAAGCTGATTTTTTGAGATGCTCGTGCAGACAATAAAATTTTTATTTTTCGTCTACATTTTTTTTTGCCTACGGATTAACCCTTAGTTTGATTTGTCTCAAAATTTGATGCGTGCGTACAACAGGATCAATGAATAATAAATATGTGCATCAAATTTTGTCTATCTAGCTATCATCATTTTATAATTATAACCTGAACTTATATTTGAACAACTGGACAAACGGATTTTCTCTGAACAGATTTTACTCAAAATTTTAAAGAAGTATAAAAATTTGATGTAAAGACAGTATACCAAATTTCAACCGTTTAGTTGAAAGCGTTTCTGAGTTATGTTTGTCACAAGGATTATTTATTTTCCAAAAACGCGTTTTCTAGGAGTTCTATAACGTAAAGATTGTCAAAATCTAGAGTTTGATTTTTAAAACAGGCAAGAACATGAGGTTTTGGGGATGAGGTTTTTAGCGTCAACAAAAATCCGTAGGCGAAAAGCTGAAATGTCATTATCTGAACGAGCATCTCAAAAAATCAGCTTTTAAACATTTTTGAACACATTACTATGTTATCGTTGCCACAAGAGGGAATTCTTAAAAATAAAATATTTATATGCAAAAACTTTATATTTACATATATTATATTTATATTTATGCATAGAAACAGACGAACTGAGCCTAAAGCATTATCGAGCTACTATATTTCGAATTATAAATTCGAATCCTTTAAATGGTTCGATTTTGTGTGGATTTTGCCAGATTTATATACATTCTTACTTTGTGCCCCATTTCTCTGTCAGATAGCATTCAGATTACACGCTCTCATTTCAAAACAACCGGGTTTGAAGTCCAAAATATCTGAAGGTGCATCTGCAGTGACTCTTTTGATGCACGATGTGATCGAAAAATAAATTTCTATAAAAATCCGTTTCAACCTTTCCTAAAAGCACAAATAAATTCCATTTAAACTGATAAATGACCTTGAAGTTCCACTTAGGGAACATTGTTGCACACCAAAACCGAAGGAGTCAGAAAATTAAAAGAATAATAACAATAAAAAAAAGAAGCTGGGAAAAGAATTCCAATTCAGTTGAAAAGAACGCGTTCCGAAACTGACGAAGATTAATTATCGCACACGGCGGAACGTTGCCAACACTAAACGCGGTGCAGGGTGGGGGGAGAATTCGCTTCCGTTGTCTGCGCAGTGACAGAATGTATCTCTGCATGAAATCCTGACATTTGGCAGATGTATTTATCACTGGTTCCAATCGTGCGTAAAATACTAAGTCGGCCTTCTGCATGGACAACCCTATAATGCGACAGATTGTTAAAAGACTCGTGCACAGGAGTAACATGTGTATTGAAATAGACGTGTTTGCTTTTAAATGAAGGGAAAAAATAACAAACTGAATGCGAAATTTATCTTTATTATTATATTTATTTGATATAGTTAGGGTGCTCTTGCTTGTAAAGGAGGAATTTTGATAATTCGAGAATGTACAAGGCCGGGTTTAAACTTCTAGGTTAATACAAGATTCAGAAAGCAACAGAGTTTCTTAATTTCTCTAATTGCCAAGTTGCCCAATAAAATATAAATAGTTTTATATAATAAACTGGTGTAACATCTATATTAATAAAAATGCAACTCGAAATGCGTTGCTAAGCGTAAAACTGGAGAACGGCTCGACCGATTCGGCTAATTTTTTAAAAAATATTTTCTTTAAGACACGAGGATAGTTCTTATGGAGAGAAAAAATGAAAAAACTGCGAGGAAAACAGTTAAAACGACACTTTTCTTACTTTCCCGCCAAAAATCTTCATTTCCTTCCCCCACACCAACTGAGTTAGATAGCAGGAAGTAATAAATTATGATTTGTTTAGAAAGAAATGCGCGAAGTCAGTTGGTTTTCATTCATAGATAACGGGATGTTTAAAAAAGAAAGAAAATAGTTGCTGTTATTATTAGTCGGTATGAATATTTAATCTAAGCCTGTTCAAAATAAAGTCTGGGCAGCGAAGAAAAAAGTAATAACAAAGCGAAAAAAGGGTTTATAGAAAGAAAAATAGTGAAGAAAAAAAAGGATAGAAAAGAAAAGAAGGGTGTGTGTGTCACCATTATTTCGTCTGTGCGAGGCATTTTCCAAGCTGTTTTTAAGCTTTTGCATCTCTTGAAAACCAATGGTGTCTTTATTTGTTTAGTGTGTTTACATTTATGAAAATTTGAATCTCATTATTCTATAAAAACAGAATTTTAGACCTTTCCCTCCACCATTTAAGTAAAATATCAATTCCGGGACAATCATGCTTGGATAGAAAGAGAAAGATGAGTAGTAGAATGAACAGAACATCTGAAGAAAATAATGCTACAAATGAATTATATGATTATCAAAATTTGTTTGGTTTAAAAATATTTTGGTGAAAAACCTGTTATGAGGCACAGAAACATAAAATATTAGCGAGCATTAATACTGGCGAACCGACTGGTCGCCAAAAGCGGCTAGTTTAATAATAAAGATTTTTGAAGAAATTGGTTTTAAATATTTAAAATATATATAAAAAAGATTAAAATCAAATCTTCTATGCATATTTCAATATATCATGTCAGAACATTATTTCTTGAACGTCCAAGCACCACGTGCGCGTACGAGTTAAATTATATTTTCATTCATTTTAATCCTTTCATTGAATGAGTCACTTTTGTGTTGCAAACGATTAAAAAAAACTTTGTCTCGCATTGATTGTTTGCAAAAAATATATCGCATTTCCTATTTATTTCATTTTATATAATCACGCGCTCAAAACGATATTTTTCCAGGTTTTATTGGCTCTAGTCATTTACTTACTTTTTTTAATCGGAGCTTTCATCAATGCAATGGCAACGTGTTATTAAAAGCCGATTTTTTTGAGATGCTCGTGCAGATGATAAAATTTTTATTGTCTCTATTAGTGTTTTCTGTAATTGTCATTTCCTTTTATATTGTCAAATTGTGATGCTTCTCAGACTTTAAGAAGGGTAATTTTTCGGGTCAGAATGGGTTATTTCCTTTTAGACAATAGTCAAAACCTTTTACAGAAAAAAATTCCTTTTTGTTGGAATCCCTGCCTTTTAGCGAATCTTAAGAAAGTCATCCGGATGGATTTCTAATTTTTTATTGGTTTTCACTTTCGGTTTATTCCTACTTTCGTTATTTTTTTACTCATTTTTTCTACTTCTGTTTTTGTTCATCTATTTTTCACTTTGCTTTTAGGAGTAGCAGCATAATCGCTCTCTAAATACATATTTATGCCTTTTTAATATAATAATTAAAAATTACTATTCTTAATGTATTTTTTATGATTTGGTTTAGACTTATAAAATTGTTTTATCTTTGTTTATATGTATATATACATCCAAAATTCATTTTTTTTACTGATTAAAAATCTAATCAAATATTCAGCAAATTTCTTTTAGTTCAAATCTTACTTCCAAAAAGCAACTCGATGGCTAATTTTGTAGACCTAGTTCTAATTATTTGGCCTATAGAGTGCTTTTATGGTCTTTACTTATCTTATATAGTAAGGCAGATTATTTAAATTGCACCTGATTGGAAAGCGTGAGCAAACGACAAGCACCTGGAAATCTTGACTTAAATACTTAAAGTCCCGTTAAACCTAAATAGAACCAGTCGTGTGCCTTTTGTCTATTTTGATTCTCTCATAATTAATCGGAAGACAGACGGACGTCGACTATGATGATGACGAATGGTGACGAAGAGGATGACGTAAAAGAAAAATAGCGAAGGACTTCACTTTAAAATAATATTTGGGGAGTAATGTTCAACCTTGACAGAACGTGGTGTGAAAAGACGGCATTCTAAATGCAGTGAACTTTTTAAAGATCGGCGCCACACTTTCCAGCAGGTTGTCATCCGGATGTATCCGACGCGACTTCGTAAAAACAAATTACCGCTTTTTATATTCTATAAACAGAAATGAAACATAAAAATACACATATATGTTTTTTTTATTAAAGGTATTCAAATATTCATTCATGCAGTTGAAATAATTACAATTATTAATAACTACTGGATCGATTTCGCAAATTTTTATTTTATACGACAGTTTATTATCGCTAGATGGTGTTTCGCGCTTCTGAGTTCGTGTAGATTGAGAGTCGATAAAACAATCTTTTGATAATCACAAGATGTGTAGTTGTTGACATTTCTAGAAGATGCTGTAAATTACAACAGTTACGAGTTACAGTTACGCAGCTTATATTCAGCCACAACAGGAAACAGCTTCCAAACACAGAGGTCTCTAATATCTCAAACAAATAACAGCTTCTGTGCTCTGGATTGACACTCAAATCTTCATTACACTCTAATCAGTCATTGTTAATCGGGCGGTGGTATTATCATGCGAGAACATGATGTTGTATTGGTTAGAAGGTTTTGATGACTCCGAAATTTACGGAAAAATGTGCATTTACTAAAGTTCCGATTAAAAAAAAATAAGTTAATGACTACAGAAAATAAAACCTAGAAAAATGTCATTTTGAGCACGTGATAATATGAAATGAAATAAGCAGGAAATGGGATATTTTTTAAACAATAAATGCGGATCAAAGTTTTTTCGGATCGTTTGCAATGCTAAAGTGACTCTTTCGATGAAGCAATTAAAATGAATGAAAATGCAATATAACCTGCACGAGCACGTGGTGCTTGGACATGCACAGAATTGATGTTCTGACATGATACATTGAAATATGCATAACAGATTTCATTTTAATCCTTTTTTCATTATTTTTTTATTTCATTTGAAAGTTCATGACCTTTAGTTGTGTTATCGAAGACTGCAGCCATTTATGTCAGCCATTTTCGAAATCACTCGCAACTTAAATCTTAATACAGTCCCTAACCTTAACAGCTAAACTAATTTCATCAATTAATTTGCTACATGACTAACAAATCAAAAGACTCTATATCTATCCCTTTAAGGATAATTTAGGATTGTACTTTTATTTGGTACGACAAAATCAAAATGTTTCAATCAAATAGCGATCGAATCAAAATTTTAATAAAATATAGTTCATTAAAACTGTACGAACAGATGACAAACGAAGATGTCCAGTTTACTTTTTAATAGGTATATTTTAAAAAATGAATGAAGTTTCGTGATTTCTGTTTCAACCATGATTATGCATTACAGAATTTAAAGTTGTATTGATTAAAATAATTAATAAATAAAAAATATTAAAATCTCAAATCTCAAATTTCATGTCATTATGTGAGAACATTATTATTTTTGAAGCATTGTTTCTCTTACTTAATTTAAGTCATTAACCAATTTAAACAGGTTTGAAACTATCGTGTAACTATCAGAATACGCATGCAACGATATATCGAGAATCGGGTACGTGGCGGACATTCGGGCTAAGTTGTAACTTTTTGTTGGTGATAAGTCGCCAAATGTTACACCCATCTATGCCGTTTTCTAATAACCCTAAAAGCGGTAAATTGATGCCCCCAAAGCGATAAATCGCCAATTTTCTGCCCGTTCGTTTTGCTGCTTCAAAAATCTCAAATCAATACAGCATCATATTCTCACATAATACAAACATTTTAACAATAAAAAAATTTAATACTATTGCCATTGGCTTAAACTTTCGAATTATAAATTAAAATCCTATTTTTAAATGATTTTGGGTGATAAATCACCAAATGTGACAAACCTCTGCATTATTTTCTAATAACTGTAAAAACGAAAAATTGAGGCACCGAAAGCTATAAATCGCCAATTTGTTACCTATGCATTTTGAGGCTTCAAAGACCTCAAACCAAAACATTATGCTTTCACATGATAAAAATCTAAGCACCCGTGACAATCACGGTCTTGCCTATAAGCTCGCCTATTGTCCGTGGTGTAGGCGGGACATCATGCTGAAAGGTTTTGAGAAGACCAATCCTGTTCGCTTCTTTGTATACGATAGCATAAAAAGCATCAGACGCAAAATCCACAATTAAGAAAAGCTAGAGCTTTAAAAAGATTCCAATTTTTATTTATTTTTTAATTTTTTTTTAACTTCTAGCATTTATCAGCTTTTAAATATAGCCTGGAAACGACACAGAAGTTTCTACGAGATAAAGAGTTTCCGCAATCGCACTCTTTCGATGAAAGAAGAGGCTTTTAACTGCTGAATCGTCTCACTTCTCAAATGCTAAATTTAAAATAAACCTAGTTAAAGATGATTAATGGCAAAACCAAAGCACAGATACAATCTGCTTACAAAGAAGCTCCAGAACTAACAAGAATCCCGGAACGACATCTATCATTTCGCTATTCAAACAAAATCAGAACTGTCTGTTCTGATGTCTTGCACCATTCCTCCACTTCCTCGATTGCTCTTTTATAACATGTTACATAACCTCACTTTCTTGGAAGAACGCAAAAAAATACAAAAACAAGCACACATTTTCTGTTTTTTGCTGGCACAATCAATGAACTCCTCTTCAGGAGACAAAAGGTTTGTCTTAGACACCAGGAAGGACCCACTGCCAGAGACCCAGTTTCATTAATAGGCAGGTACATCCAAGGTCGAAGCCCGTAATCCGACACATCAAGTACTGCGACTAACTGATGTTTCGCGCCATTCCAAACGTTACAAGATAACAATCGCCAAAACAGCTCGTTTACTGGCAACAATCGCCAAAAAGTGAGAAGCGGCTCATAAAAATAGTCGTTAAAAAGGATACTAATTGCGCCTGGGTATTGACATTGATGCATTTTTATGGGTCCTACTGTTTGGAATAAGAAGTTTGTGTTATTTCTGGTGGTGTTGAGGTTGAGTTCGGGTTCATTCGATATCCAAGAATAGCAAATTTTGTTGATTGCCAAAAATATCTGTGAATTCTGTGATTTTTTTCTTCTGGTACTTAAGTGGAAATGATGTATAAGTTAAGTTTGCAATTAATTTAATTTTATTGTACTGGGAAGTTGGAATAAAGAGTAATTCAAGAGTGCTTCTTGCTAAACGAAATGTTTGTTTTTCACTCATTCATATAAGAGTGAAAAGTGCTATTATCTCAAGAATCTGATGAGATCTCCACTTATCACATCAACAAGTCTGAAAAACAAGATTTCGAAATGACATGGACGAATTAAAATTATAAAAAAGATTAAAATTAAATTTGCTTTGCATATTTCAGTGTATCATATCAGGACACAATTTCTTGAACGTCCAAGCACCACGTGCTCGTGTGAGTTAAATTATATTTTTTATTCATTTTAATGGTTTCATTGAATGAGTCACTTTAGTATTGCAAACGGTCCAGAAAACTTTGTCTCGCATTAATTGTTTAAAAAAATATCCCATTTCCTATTTATTTCATTTCATATAATCGCGCGCTCAAAATGGCATTTTCTAGGGGGTTTTTTCTGTCGTCATTAACTTATTTTTCTTAAATCAGAGCTTTTGTAAATGCAATGGCAACGAGTTATTAAAAGCTGATTTTTTGAAATGCTCGTGCATATAATAAAGTTTTTATTTTTGGAATACGGATTAAAATGTTTATTTTTCGCCTACGGATTTTTGTTGACGCCAGAAAACCAAGTAACCGCAACCCCAAGCAACTTCCGGAAAATGAATTTTTTTTTTAAATTCATTAATTTTGTTGTTGTTACTAATGGCTCTTGCCATGGACGAGTTCGCTGATGCATCAATGAATTAAAGCCGAAAGGAGCGTCTCTTGTTTTTGTAGTAGCGCCAACTAGGGCCAAGAGTACGACTTTTGCTACTCACTCATCACATTCGCTTTCACAGCCCCCTTTTCAAGGGGAGGGCACATTCAAACGCCTCACAGATAGAACAAAGAAGAAAAATCATGTTCGATTCGGGACTCGAACCAGGAAACCCAGATAATAAGGAAGACACTCTACCTTGGTACCAGGACGCCGGCAATTTCATTAATGTTGCAATGATAAAAAAAACGCACAAACAGAATTTAGTGACATATAGCATGAAACTCGGAGAAAATATTCTTTTCAAAATTAACTATCACGGGAAATATTTTCATCTTGTTTTTTCCGGTATTCATGGAGTTGTATTGATAACTTTTCGTCGAACTTTAAAGGTAACTTTTTCCTTGAATCCCATACCCTACACGACCTAAAAATGAAATTCGGTTTCATTCATTTCAATTAATTTTAACTGCAGTTGCCACAAAAAAAAATTATTTTACGGCCGTTCCGTATTTTCTGGAAACAATCTTTAGGCCTTATCTTTTTCATTTGATGCTTCTTTCATTTCCTGTTTTATAAGAAACAACGACATCCGGAAAATACGAAAAATGTGACAGGAAATTCTGGTGGCAATGGGGACGCTGTAAACGAGAAATACTCGGTTTTACAGAAAATATTACCGAAACATTTATTGAGAATATATCTCGCAATACAGGAAGACATAAAAGAGAATAGATTCAGGTCAACTGCTGAAATTGAACTAAACTGGCGGCAGTGGTCTCCACAAAACATTCTTGCATAAACCCCAATAACTTGTTAAGTCAGAGAAAGCCTTGCGTGATAAGATTGTCGTATAATAGTTCTGTACTATTAACTTTTGGCGTGAATTGAGCATTTTTGCTGAATCTATAGTGTCATCCTTGGCGAGTTATTTGGCGATTAATCTCCTGTATATCTAAAAAATTAATTTATGCTTTAAACACATTTTCCCTAACTGATTAAAGCAAAAAATATGACGTAAAACAACTCTTCGAATAACAAAATCTCATATATTTCCCATAATTTGATATATTTAAATCATGGCGCTTTTGCTTTACGAAATTGTCTCTCAACCGACGGGTGAGGTTTCCTTAAAACTTTCTCGTCTATTCTCGAACAAGCCATCTGTATCTCTAGGAGTACAATAATTACGAAATATTAAGTTTTGGTGAATTTACCATCTTTCCTGAGTCTGTCGTGTGATCTTGGCTGAGTTATTTGGCATTTAATCTCTGGCGTATGGTTAATAATATTCGAAAATCGAATTTGTGTTACAGACACGTTTTTCTCAAATTATTGAAACAAAAATTTGGCGTAACACTGCACTTGTAGTCAAAAAATACCATTCCAATTTTGATGTATTTTAGCCGATGCGTTTTTGAATTATCGCGTTCAAAATTTTCAGAAATTATAGGCCGACAAAAAAATCAACCCATTATAGGATTTGGCTGAAAATTTGGCAGGCTTCTACCTTATAAATGTTGTTGTTGTTTATGGCGCTTATTTAAGCCCTCTGACTGTCACTGATTTAAACCGATCGAACGTCTCTTGTTTTTCAGTAGCGCCAACTAGGGCCAAGAGTACGACTTATCTATACAAACATGTCACAACCCTTTTGTATGGAGAGGACTTCATTAATTCATCTGCAGATCGTTATTTAGATCTGGAACACAGAACGATCACCTCTGACCCAGTACCCCCACTGGTATTACTCTCGACAACGGGGGACTTTGTGACCACGACAGATTTAAAGAGCGCCAGCCACCATACACACGGGGAATCTTCGGCCAGCGAGGTACGATCTCCCAACCTAAAGTATACGAGTCTAACGCTCTACCAACCAGGCTATCCCGGCTCTGCATTATAATTTATTTATCAATCTCGCTTTGTTTTGTAGTCATAGTGATCACTTAAATTTGAACAGTCGGACGGATGGGCATTTTCGGAACAGATTTTATTCCAAAATTTGGTATGAATCATTGCATCTTACACCAAATTGCAAGAGTTATGAGTTATCTTAGTCACAGAGTGACGGACGGACATTTTCCAAAAATGTGTTTTTTGGACTCAGGGAGTTCTTAAATGTGAAAATTCGGCAAAATCGCAACTTCGAAAATTTTGACGTCCATAATATTTTTCTGGTACGCGGCTAATAGTATCCAAAATCCATAATTGTTCTTTAAACCTATTTTTTTCCATCCGAAAGAAATAAAAATTTGACACAGAACTGTCCTCAAAGTCACAAAATCCCATACCAAATTTGATATATTTAAGTTATTGCGTTTCTGAATTATTGCGTTTGCATATTTCTGAAAGTACATATGGGCCAGTAGTCAACTCTTAGTTGGATTTGTCTCAAAATTTGACACAACAGGACCAATGGATAATAAATATGTGTGTCAACTTTTATCTATCTGACTATCTTCGTTTAATATTTCTTATCTTAAATTATATTCGAACGGCTGAGCAAACGGATTTTTTCTGAACAGATTTTAATCAAAATATTGATAGAAGTCTGCAAATTTCATGTAAAGACGGTAAACCAAATTTCAATCGTCTAGTTGAAAGCATTTCAACGGACGAATCAAATTCATCAAACGAATAGACAGATATTTTCCAAAAACGTATTTTTCGAACTCTGGGAAGTCTAAAACGTGAATATTTGTTAATATCTGGAGTTCTATTTCTTTTTTTACGATTGCTATACTTTCTCTGTACAACATATATGAAAACGCAAAAAAAAAAAACAATTGAAAAGATCAAACCAATTAGTAAATTCCGAAAAATTTAATTTGGAATATTGAACTTGAACGAAGTAAGCTATTGGGATTTATAGCTTCAATGGCTGTTATTCCCGATTTCCAGATGTAAAGAGCGATGACGTTTTATCGATAGACAAGAGATCACACGCACCAGAAAACAAATTGAAGTTTCGCTCAGTTAACAGTTAAAAGTTATTCCTCTGATGCGATTTAATACATATACGGAAGTTCCAATGAAAGAGAGAAGTACTATAAAATGGAATGTTCCCGCGACACTGAGTAGTGAAAAAAAAACAAGTTTACAAAAAAAGTTACTACAGGAAGTGGTCAAAAAACTTAGCAGATGTTTAAATGCTTCACTGCTTGAAGAGAAACTTGCAGATTGGTCTTGTTTATCTAACTGTAGAAAAGTCCACAATTTGCCTCTTTAGTATGTATATTTTTTGCACGAGAGAATTATATATTCAATATCATTGATGCTTTTACACTCATGACAAAGGGGCTTATTATGAAGGTTAAAACAATATAACAATTCTGGTGTTATACTTATTTTATTGATTAGTATGTTAAAGACTACATCTTCCCTTCTATTTCTGGACCACGGGGATAGTGCTTCAATGATGGGGATGTCTCCCATGTAGAGGAAATATTTATTATTTCTATAATTGCTGATTATGATCTGATGCGATGCTTTCTTCAGGATCGAAATTATATCTTCAGGAGAGACCCATTCAATCCAAAGTGTATTTTCCGTAACTTTTCTGACTAGGCAATATGCAAGCTCGGTCCAGATTATATTCGATTGATGAAGTACACATAGGGAAAATATTTTTGATTTAGGTTGGTTAGAGTACTTTAGATGCTATACGTTGGATAATTTTTGGTGACTGGAGAGAAATATTCTTCAATGATGTGAGCGCCGAATAGCTGTCTGTAATAACTGTAATACTAATAGTCTGTAATAATAATAGCTGTCAGTAATAAATAACCTTTTCCTGGGACAGCGGGAACATCTAGTGCTGCAGTAATGGCTAAACTTTCTGCAGTAAAAATGGAATTGACAGGATGGACTCGAAACATGTATTCTATTTAGAAGAACAGCCGGCAATTGAAGTGTGCTGGAGAGTTTTGGATGCAACAGTAGCAATCATAAAATGATCAGGAAAGGAATTCCGAATACATTCATTAAAGTAATTATTAATTTCAGTAAAGAGAAGATTTTTATTCTGAAACTTGTACCTAATTTCGGGCTAAAAAAAGGACTAAAAACAAAGGAATTCAAAAAAAACTATGCTTGTAAATTCGAACTCGAATTGTGAAAAGAAAGAAAAAACAATTCTATTGTTTTTCATCTGAAAAGCAAAAATAGGAACAAAAAAGAAAAAGACCAAAAACCAACCAAAAAAACCTTTTTCTTAAACCTGAAGGACCCATCTGCATTCCATTGCATCGGAATGCAATGGGATGCATGAGATGCTGGGGATGCATGGGATGCTTTGAGCCAAGACTTTTGTTCCTTTCTTTTTCTTATTGGGAGATTCGCTTGATTCTGCTTGATTACACATGCCGACAAGATTTTGCAGTCATTTTTCAACAGTTTTTCGAAACATTTCAATGTGCATATTTGTTTGTTATTCTAATTTATCTCTGATACTTTTAACTATAGCTTCGATTTTTTTGATTTACGGTTTCCTCGACTTCAATTACAGACATTTTCGATTTAACAATGTTAGAATAACTTGAATTTAAGAATTGTTGAAAGAGGCATCTGGCTTCTTCAATTAGATAATTTCGGCATTTAAATTCTAATATATGTCATTACCTGATGCAATGGGAACAAGATTGAGATATCGAAGAGTACGGACCCTGGCAATTTATGACTTTTCGGGGGGGGGTTGCACTGGCCTTCATGTGTTTCACCACAGATATGGCAGATCTGTTTGGCGCATATTCTTGTTGGATGCATGAAACTGTAACATTTCATACATTGGCTGGGTTTGTCTACAAACTTCTGGATTTTTTTTTGGTTCGTAAACCAAATTTTAAAAGATTCTGTTGTGACGAGGCCAAGGGAAGAGTCTCGGGTCGAGTTGGATTTTACAAATCTTCTCATCTCAACTATTTTGACATCATTATTGTGGGTTGTTTCATCGGTTAGTTCTTCCAGTGATGTTTGAGCTGGTATTTCAAAAAGTAAGAATCTGTCGGTGACATTTTCCCAAATGACCCTGGTAGAAATGGGGATGTCAAGCATTTTGTCTAGGCTTAAAATCTGTGCAACGCACGTCGGATCCGACGTTGTGAAAATGATTTTTCCTTGTCTTGTAAAATTTAGATTTGAAATATCGCTGTGCCTGTAATGTAAGATTGTATAAGAAATGGGTTCAGTCTAGGGATTTTGGATGCAGAATCTTTATTGACATGGTTATGTAACTGCTTCATATTGTTTTTGGCCAATACGAATAATAAGTTCATTAGTGTGTTTGAACCTCTTGAAATAGTTCATATTAGCTGATTGATGCATTTTGAGATTTGATTTAGACTGTATTATTGAAGAATCCTTTTCAGAGAGCGAGTCCAAAACAATAAATTTTGAATTTCTCAATTTTACAAATTTATGGAGTGCAAACTTTACAACTCTTGAATAAATAAATGTAAGCATAAGAAATTAAAGCAGACATTCTTACTAAATGTCTAAAAGTTAACTACAAAAAAACCGAAGCAAAATTAGTAAACCAAACTTTGAGCCTCATCTATAGATCACCTACATCACCAAACCGTCTTTTCTCAACGCATGACCAATTCTGTATATTTAAAATATTATAACTTGTTTATATTTAGACCAAAATACCAGGAGTTTGGATCAAAATTTGAAAAGTTGGTGCGAAAATATATTGCAAATAAGAGCCATAGTGTTTTAATGGTAAAGTCAGCCTTCGGAGCCTGAGAATTGGTTTATTCGTTACACGATTCCTAAAGGCACGTCATGTGTGTATGTCTGGTGCATATGAAACTTGATATTATAAGTTAAACGTCCTCCTACAGTTATGGAAGGGAAGGAAATTATACCTGCTCAGATGCCCTCCTATTCCTCTGAGGTTCAAAATTATAAATCCCATTCCAAAATAGCTTTTGTATTGATAGTAAATTATATTTCAATGTAGCTAAACTGATCAAAACGTATTTCTCAATTTTTCGTTTGCTCTTACCCGTTGGGATTTGATTTGTTGCCTTTTCAAAAATCCAGGATTTCACAGAGAAAAACAGAACTATCCGCCGGTACAAGGCAGAAGTGCTCTAGGATGACGGTATGTTCGTTTCTGGAATAGTGGAACATTTAAGACATGAAGTGAAATGACCTTTTCAGTCGTAAAGGATGTAAGAACTCTGCTACGGTTTAGATGACATTTTTTTAGAAGAAAAATGGTGGTGATTTTCATGTGGTAATAGAAACGGATGCAACTACTTTTTTCAAGGATTATTGACAAAACTTTGCTTTTCAAACAGCATAAGCCAGTAAAAACACTCTTCAATTCCAACTTCTGTTTTCATGATGAATATATTTCAAGAATTGAGGATTTAGCTAGTAGAGTCACAGGATACCGTCAATAAAACTGGGAGTAACAACTATTTTATTCAGCTTAAAGCGTAAGACTTTATGTTGGCCATCTTTTTCCATAGATGCCAAAGTTTGAACTTTGATACAGCCTGATATGACAAACTGGAGATTTGTATTTGATTATGGCTATCAGCTTTGCATTATTGAACCGTGGATTCAAATTAATTGTTCACCATCTAAGGTATGAAATGCTACATTTTGGGAAACCACTTCTGAATATTCTCTGTCCTGTCTAATAAGCAACCAAATTCAAATGAATAATCATCTTCGCAGGACCATGAGTTGAGTTTGTTGCTTAATGACACAAAAGACATCTTTTTTTTAAAACTGCGCCACATTTTTGAGTTTAAAATATTTGAATCAATTTATAATAAAATCAAAATATGGGATGTTTACAAAACCCAAATGTCTAAAAGCGTAATTTTGTGAGTCTTGAAAAAGCATAACAATGATGTAAGGTATGCCACTGTGCTAAAAAGTGCGGTTAATATTTATATATGATTATAAAAACCAGTATTTTTTTTAAACCCAAAAAAGACCAACAATTAATTCGCCCAATACAAGGTGCGATTTGTGAAAACATGCAAGGAGCTGGATAGAAAACCGTGGACATTCCAAAAGAATGCGATAAACAGGCATGGAACTATTACACATTGGACAAAATGATGATGGGATCGACAAATGTCTGTGAGTGAATCGAGTGTGTCCAATATTCAACTTGGATAAAATTGTGTCCATCTTTCTGTTGTGTAAAGTGAGCACTAAAACTCTGATAGCATCATAGGCCATATTATGATCACTCCCGTAGAAAATACGTCTCATCATTGAAGTGGAAGTATCTCGAGACCACAATATTCAAACTGGTGAGTACATTTTTATTTGAAGAAAAAATTTCCCTGCTTGTTTAAATGAATTTAATTTAAATCTATCTTCACGGCGCTTTATTAGGTTGCTGGTTTAGTATTCAAATACTTGACAATTCTCGACTTCATTTAGTTTTATTGTTGGCTTTGTTACTTAGCAGAAACTTAGAGATAAATTAATTTTTTATCTGTTCATAAAAGCTTGGTTCAGTTGATTGTTTTACTGAATATACGAAATATTTTTTTTACTGTAACGATGCAAACCGATGGCAGAATATCCTCACCCCCTTTCACCAAAAAACCCCCCTCTATCTACAGTTCTAATTTTAGTTCTTTTGTCCATTTTTTATTTTAGTCGGTCGTTAAAGAAGATGATCAAATTACCCATTTGAATTTTTTAGTTCTTATGCTGTAACTATAGCCCGGAGATTAGTTACCAAAAATCGCAATTTAGTTTCAATAATAATGCTTGCTTCAAGTCATGGAAATTTGGCGATAGAGAATAAACGCACAATCGAATCCATTAAATACCATAAATTTAGTTAACACTTAAAAAAAATTACTACTTGGAGAAGTAATATACGATACACATCTATGAGCCATCAAATCCAAAGCTTCGAAATACAGCAAAATCAAATAGAAATAATGACATTGACTTTGTTCTGTCGACATTTATGTTAAATAATAATGCATTTTTTGGTACTTTTCCATTAGCCAAACGCAAGCGAAAATCCGCCAACGGAAAAGTCCCGGATTTTTTGTTTCTGTACACAACGCCACAGGTAGAATGAAGCTTAACAATTCTGAAATGAGAATTTCAATTCAGAATTGTTCAGCTGAGCAATTTAAAGCTGCACAATTTAAGCTCCTGTTGCCGCAGCTACAGTGGATCTTCCGTTAATATCTTTCAAAAATGGCGAGCAATTAATAAAGAAATATGGGTTTTCTTTACTAAACTATAAAACATACAATTATCTGGGTGAAAATAAAAATCGAACCACTTCATTGGACTTTGAAACAGGCCTAAAATATAGAAAATATGCTGAAAGAACTATAACTAGTTTTATATTAGATTTTTATGACTGTTGATGTAAAGCAGTTCGTGATTATTCTATGTAAATTGAAAATTAAGAGAATTTTTAAATGCTTTTAATGTTGGTTCTAGCTTTCCTCTTAGTTAAAGTGACGGTTAGTGTACGCACCGAATTTGTCACCAAAATTGCAAACCAACGGAACGCTCTTCTAGCAACCCTAATGCTGTTTTGTTTACCACTTTTAACAATGGTTGAACTGAACGATAAAAGATTTTAATTTTGTTCTTTATTATAATGAGCTTTTTTACAACTATTAAGACACTTCCTAAAAAAAAAAACAATACTTATTGGTAAAAAAATCATAATTGCGAAAAGAGGTAACCGTAACTATTCCACAGAAGTTTGTTTACTTTGTCCGCTATTTTTATTGGTGACTTGGCATCCTTGGCACGGCAAAGGGCAAACTAAACATTACTTTTGCCTTCCTCTTTTTTAGAACACAATATTTAATTAAGAAAATGAGTGATACAAATACAGACGACATAAATTTGTAATTGCTACCAAAAAGTGCCTCCCCCCCCAAAAAAAATTTCCCCAATTGGGCGATTTAAACTGTTAAACTACACCGCATGTGATTCACACGTTCAAACTTTTTCGTAATAAATAATAATGCCCTTCAGTATATTTTTGTTATTTGGCGAAATTTTTTCATGGCGCTTTTTAGTTCCCGTTAAAACCGAATTGTTCCTAGATATTGAATCGAAATTCAGGATATTTTTTATTTTTGACAAAAAAAAATTGAAAATTCAAGCTATACTAACCAATCGGATTTGTCTTATTACTTTAAACATGTCATAAAATATGTAGAAGATTTGACACCATCATTGTTTTTATTAAAACTCTTTTCTAAAAAATTAAATCTAGCTATTCCTTCTTTATATCCTACTTATTAAAAAGTAAAATTCGAGTATTTTTTTCGAAATGAAATTCGAAGGGAACGCTTTTTTGGTCAGAAATAAAAGACCAAGTAATTATTACTCAAAGAAATCTGGTCGTCTTATTTACTAATAAAAAACCCCCGGGTGGGCACGTCGAAGTGAGGATGAAATGCTTCCGGCATGGTGGTTGGATCTCGCCACCCTGGAGGGTACACAAATAGGTATGGATTAGACTCCACCCATCATTGGCGGTACGGGTTGTACCTTTGTAGAGGAGAAGGTGGTCCGTATTAGACTACTTTTGAATCAGTTTGACAGATTCGGTCAATGTAACTTATAGTATAAACACGTACAAATAAGGAGTTGAGTTCAGTACTGATGGTACCAAGTAATCTTAGGACTCTGAAAGACATGGTGTCTAAAATTGTCAGTTTTTTGCCACCTGTTTGAAAGTTTGTAGAGGAGGAAGTGGTCAGTTTTTGACCACATTGGGGCCAATTTTCTCGAAGAAAATATCAGTTTGACAGATTCGGTCATTGTAAGGATGGACATTGCTACAGTCCACAGTCAGCCACAACAAATTCTGTCGATACTGCTACGTTCAGTGGTGGCGGGGTGGTCGACTGTACACAAGAAGAAGGTTGTACCATGGGTGGCTTCGGAAAGGGTCGTACTGTGGCTGGTGATGGCCATTAGGACTCAACCATAGTTCTCACCAGAATTGCTGTCGCGGCAGTTTGGTCATTCAGCCCTATTGGTTTAAATTCGTGTGTCTTCGGTCGGGTCGGAGAGTCTTGAATGACTCACTAAATAAATAAATGACTCACTTGTGTAACAGAGCAGAGTCTTTGTTATGATACGCAGAATGAAAAATAAAATCCGAGTATTTTGGAACTTTGAAATAAAATGTTTTTAAAAAATCCAGTAGAATAGTTTTTAAATCCGAGAAATAAACTTGAAATACGGGAATGACTCGGGTAATCCGGGCCATCTGTTCATTTTATCCATTTTTTACTTGAGTGGTTACTGACTGTTTAATTACTTGAAAATGTATGTGAAAAAAAACCCCATCAACCCACATTACAAGCAGCGATCTAAAAGAAAGTAAGGGTTTGTTTGTTTTTTGCCACTTCTATTTTTTTTCTCGCACGTTTGAAGATTTATTTTTGTACAGTTTAAGCACCTACTTTCTCTTGACTTGGACTGAAGGATTGTCTTATTAAAAGAGCTTACAAGAAAAAAAAATATGTCCTTGGAAAGGGTTTCGAAGTTCAAAAAAAAGCGAGGGAGAGAGGGAAATAAAAAAAATGATCGAGAAACTGTGACCTAAAAAGTGTCCTTCACAATGCTATTAAAAAATGTGAAATAGTTGAAAGCTTATTTTTTTATGCATGTAACTCATCTGAGTAATCTGGAAATCGTCACTTTTCATTCTTTTTCATTCGAAATTTTGTTAATTATCATTTGTAGCATTAGCAAACATTTCGAAAGATGATCATATTGAATATGATTTATCAATTTCTCTCATGAAAAAGTAAACAAAGTTTTGTTATAGTCTAAAAATTTGGCTCCGACATTTAAAAAAAGTCCACATATCAGATGACTCTAGATCCAAAAATTCTATTTATGGAAGAATGAAGTACAGTATAAATTTCTTGGTACTTTTCCATTAGCCAGGCGCCAACAAAAAATCGCCAAATAATGTAGAATTCCGCCAAAATTCTTACAGAGATTCTAAAGCGAAAAAATCGTCAGATAATGTAGAATTTTGCTAAAATTCTTTGGCGATTATTCGCTGTTGTCGGCTAGCGGAAAAATACCAAGATGGTCAAACACCAAAATTACGGACTGGTATCCAGTGTTAGACGAAATTTTTCGATATCTATTTGATCATTTGCAAGTGACCAGGGTAATTTAAAATATCAGCAGTTATTTAACTGATATTTTATGAGTATTAAAACTAATTTCCAAAAAGTTTTTTGTTTGTTTTCTAATAAATGTTATTCATTTTATTCTGCATAAAATTATTAATCTCAAGTAAGGCGGCGAACGACTCGTAAGACTTGTCGAATTATAGTTACGATGTATGTATTGATATTTGGCATGAATGAGAATTTTTTTACTTAATCTATTATGCGACTCTTGGCGACTTCTTTAATGATTAATCCTTGGCATGCAGTGAATAATACCCGAAAATTTGTCTTTTAGGTTTTTTTGCTACTTATAGCAAAATGTTACAAAGAACCACATAGTTGATAGCTTAGTCTTTGTATGAAAATTTGCTTCCCTTGGTGAAATAAATCGGACTTAAAATTTCAAAGTTTTTTTTCTATTCAACCACACACAGTTTAAATATATATGTTCATAGAAATAATCATTTCTTAATTGTATAAAAAAGGGGTATGTCAAAATGTTTTGTTGTTAACAATTATTTTTTAACAGAAAAATCGGAAAAATTATTTATCCAAGTCTATATGTTTAACACTAAAACTACGAACCATACCTATTTACCATATACCTATTTCTACCAACCGGTCATTTTGACCGGTTTGTTTGTAAACAAAATAGTAGAATTCAAGAAATAAAACTATAAATTCATAAGATAATTTAATTTTAAGGATGCATAGACTTTCCCTTTCTCAAACTGGACCTCTGAAATATTTGTTGATTTACAGTCAACTTCGGATATATCTTCGCATATATTTGCTATATCTCCAAGAAATTTTGTTCTTTTCGAAAGTCACGGCATTTTCAGGGTAAAAACTTCTAACTGAAAAATCTTAAAATTTTATTTCCCCTTCTAATAATGAAAAAAAATGTATATATATTCAATCGCAAACCACTTACAATGTGTGCAAGAATAATGTGAGATTCTAAATTGAAATTTTATATAGGTTACGATTTCTGATAACTTATCAGTATAGAGGTTACAGATTGACTGTAGAAAGTGTCTTCATATTACAGATTTAAAATTTAACCATATATTACATATACATAATATATAGAAAACAGAATTTATGAATTTCAGGAATTTTCCATATAAACATAAAAAATTCCGGGAATACACAACATATTCATGATAATTTCCTGACCAATCAAAATGACCGGGTCCTATAATTAGGTATAAAACATAGTTATTTCTGAAAATTAGAAGCGTAAGAACAAAATAATTTATAATATTATTCTATACACAAATTTAATAAAAATCTTGACATTATCGTAAAATATTAAATAATACTTAAAGGGGAAATGGTATAAATGAATGATGCAACCGGTCATTTTGACCGGTTCGTAGTTCTAGTGTTAAAATAACAGTAAGTAAAATTAAATAACTGTTAATCTATATAAATAAAAATGAATCGAAAAATGTGTTGCTAAGCCCAAAACTCGAATAGCTGATTAATTCGGCCATTTTTTTAAAAAAATGTTTTCGTTAAGGAACGTGGAAGGTTTTTATAGAAAGAAAAAAAGGTCAAAATTGCTTGGAAAATAGTAAAAAAGACAGTTTTCTTACTTTCCCTTCAAAAATCTTACTTTTCCCTTCCGCCAAATGAGTAAGACTTCAGTTTTCTCCCACACAAATGAAGTTATAATTCACATGTTTTCGACCGATTATTTCGAACGATTCTGTTTATTTTCTTAGTGTTTGATGCATTTAAAATCAAACATTGTTAATTAATCGATTTTTCAGAATTCAATTTGAAGAACTTTCAAATTAAAATAAAACAGAATAAAGGAAATTAAAAATTTCTTATCTGTATTGCGTTACACCAACTGGCTTAAAAAATTCACGCATTTGCAGTGTGTTGTATTTGTCGACAACTGTTTTCTTTTTAATTAAAAGTTTAAAAAATGTGTATAATACTGTTGTAGCTATCGCAATCTCGATCGATAAATAAAATAGATTTGACATGATTATACAGAAATAGGGACTTGATATGCGATTTTGCTTTATTTCAGGTATGCACTGTAAATAAATTGCTTTTAGGTTAGTTATGTGCTATTCCACGCGTACGAAATCACTAGTAAAAGCTAATTAAACATATAAACACTTACAAAAATTTGTTGCCTATTGCAGCTACAAAATTCTCCTCTTGGCCCAAGGTCCACAAGTTTTTCTGCCGGTAAAGGGGGGGGGGTAACATCTTTATTAGGAAATATGCAAAAAACAGTAATATTAAAAAACAAATTTTTAAAATCAATTCCTACTTTGGATATTAGGAAAAATTTAGGAAGTTCAGAAAGATTTTATTTTAGTTACTTTTCATTAAATAATTATAATTGTTGTTATTGTGTTCAGCTCTACAACGGAAGGAGGGGTGCAGTAGCTTCTGCGGTTACGACCCCTGAGCACCCGAATAACGATCCTCTCTGCCTCAGTTCCCCCCTCCCCAGTGGTATTACTCTCGACATGGAGAACTTTATGACCAGGTTCGAACTCGCAGCACAAGGGATGCGAATCCAACGCCCTGCCAACCAGGCTATCCCAACCTGACCATTACAACCACTATATAAAGAACTACTATAAAAGTGGGAAAATCAGTTTTCAATTAATAAATAAAAAATTAAGGAGTAAATATCCGAAAAAAACTGTATTAGCCTCAAATATCATCTACTTCAAGTTTTAAAAAAATTTACTTGAACTTGAGTGGGTGAATAGATTTTATTAACGATTGAAAATTTGAACAAGATATGTAATGATATTTTAAACCCTTAATTTTAATCCTAATTAATTTCCAAACTTTATCTTAATTTAGCCCATAGTTTCATTCTAAAATAATCTCTTATTTCCTGATTCATTCAACTCGCTCTAGTTAATTAATTCAACAGAAACTTCGTAAAATTGCTGAATCAGCTAAACGCCGGCTACTTTCCCACACTCCAAGTGTAGGGACAGAAACTAGCCAGCTTAACAAATTCCATTAAAAGATCCCCACGATTCCCTTGCACGAGCTGCTCATGTGATTGACATGTGTCGAAGATCCCTCTTAAAATCTAAAGGTATAAATTCAGAGGGATAAAAATTTAATCAGCTTTTTCATCATTCCGTTTTGTGTTGTTCTGTGTTGCACACGTCGCATTTGCTTGTACATAATGCCTGCTTCCCATGGTGGAATGAAACGAACTTAAAAATTCAACCTGTCTTCTCCATGATTTCGGCCACAACTCTGCTTTCTGCTCTCAACAAATAAATTAAATATGTTTTACATTATATATATTAAGACGATCAGGGACCTTTTAAATGACTTTTTGCAATTTTCACCTTAGCAATTTGAAATTTTACAGGCATTAAGAGTAACACTATAGGAGATGACATACAAAATTTTAAAGCATTATATTAATTCCTTTATGAGTTGGGGGGGGGCTTAATTTAATATAATAGTAGCGATAAATAAGGTTAATGAAAAATGTTCCAGGCGATCCAAATTTGTTCGAAAGTGGTCCATTTTTTATTATTACTTACTCTAACCCTCTTGGAACAAAAGATGGGATTAATCTTGAAGTTTGAGTACGAAATATCAAAATTAGTCAATGTAATAACTTAAATCTACTAATTTTTTTAAAAAAATTTAAATAGTTTCGAGTAATTACATTGGCTAATTTTGAGTAATGACGTTTGCTATTTTTTGACAAATGCGTTTTTTTGTACGCAATAGTCGCTTAAAAAGTTGCCAGCAACAACAAATTTAAAGTACAAGGGTTTTGAGTACCTTTTTTTGTTGACTAAATATTATGATGGAAATTTCCATCATCATGCAAAGAAGGGTTCCATGGTCGCCTTAGTATAATATAATATAGGGAGAATGTGAGCTAATAGTAGGAATTGAAAAAAATACAATAGATGACTTCTGGTCGTTATAAAAGGCATCTGCAACGTTCGCACATTTTAATCAACTGTTTTTTTCCCACAAAAATGGTACAAAGAAATGTATGATTAAATGAATAATAATCAAGTAACCACCTGGCATTTTATTTAAAATTAACAATCCCAATTCGATTAATCTTTTTTCGATAAATTTTTCTCCGAGTACAGTTATGAGTTTTCCATACACCGATTAACGGACTGCCACGCTGTACGCGAAACCCTTTCTTTTGACCTCAATAATCAAAACAGTGTCAGTATTTAATGGTTCAGCAACGGAGAAAAAAATCATGTCCCCGCTTAGTTTATATTCCACACATCATTAAAATGTGATTTATATTCCGTAATGATATTCTCATAAAATTGAACGTGTTTAGAAAAATGCGAGTGCATCTATAAAACGTGCCAGGAGAAGCAGACTTGAACTGTGAATGGTTACCATCTGGTCGGCATTTTTAGTTCTTTTTCTACTTTCTTTGTGTTATGGCATTCCGAGCAGAGAGGTTTTGAATTATGTGTTAGTTTAGAATATCTTAAAATTAATTTTTTAAAAAAATTCTTCTTCCTGTTGTGGTTTAAAATAATAAACTACTGCTGTACAGATGGTCAGAGGGACGGTATGCAATTTTCAGATCGTAACAAGCAAGACATTTTAAAACACGCCTTTAAAGTGTGATGCGAGCAAAACAAAATGGATATCCACCAAAATGAAGTCTTCTATGCCTATTTCATGTCAGAACATCATTTCTTGAACGGCCAAGCACCACGTGCTAGTGTAATTCAAATTATATTTTTATTCATTTTCATTGTTTCATTGAATGAGTCACTTTGGTATTGCAAACGATCCAGAAAACTCTGTCTCGCATTGATTGTTTCAAAAAAATATCACGTTTCCTATTTATTTCATTTCATATATTCACGTGCTCAAAATGACATTCTTCTAGGTTTTATTGGCTGTAGTCATTAACTTATTTTTTTTTAATTAGAGCTTCTTTAAATGCAATAGCAATGCGT
Organism: Argiope argentata; assembly: GCA_026289955.1. NCBI lineage: Eukaryota > Metazoa > Arthropoda > Arachnida > Araneae > Araneidae > Argiope > Argiope argentata. The sequence continues at coordinate 3,278,468 of JAOUZG010052315.1, read as the reverse complement.
TATTAAAAGCTGATTTGTTAGATGCTCGTGCAGAAAATAAAATTTTTATTTTTCACCTACGGATTATTGATGATGCCAAAACCCTCATCCCATAAGAAAAACATGTTACATAGCATCGATTAAACAAATTATTTCACGACACCATATTTCTCGAACTAATGATGCATACACACACCGCACTCAATCGGGACACTGAAATCCCAATACTTTTCTAAAATCTTTAAAATAACAAAATTTGTACCTCTTAATTACGTTTAGACTTAAAGAATTGGGGGATATATAATCGATGAATTGTCTTCCAGTTCGTGCTTTTGATTCGAAAGAATAGCGCTATGTGCTCGAAGCTATAGAATGCAATCGTTCTAATCCTCAAGATAACTCTTCGCCATAGTTTGAAAACGTAGCGAACAAAATATAGTATTATGAACTGTAAAATGCTGAAATATACAAGCGGAGTTGGTCTCATACTCTCTTACAAAGGTGTTATCCCAAAGAGCTCTTACCATGTCACTGGCTTACAATCATTGCGAAATATTACCCTTAGGCGTGAATATAGCGTTTTTATTGAATCTCTCGTGCCATCCTTGGCGAGATACTTGCTGAATAATCCCTGGTATGCGATTATTAGTATCCAAAAACCGTATGTGTGCTTTAGGCCCATTTTTCTCCGACCAAATGAAATAAAAATTTGACACAGATCTATAATAGTAATGGAAAAATCCCATACCAAATTTGATATATTTAAGCCCTTACATATTTGAATAATCACGTTTGCATGTTTCTAAAAGTACAGATCGACAGACAGTCAATCTTTTGCCAGATTTTGGCTTAAATTTTTTAAGATGAATGAAGTATAGATGTTAATTCTGTGTATCGAATTTTACCTGTCTTGTTCTTTCCGTTTTGTAGTCCTCTGGCTAAGTTATATTCGAATAATCGGACGGACAGACTTCCTCTAAGCGGAATTTACCCAAAATTTGTTAAAAATTTATAAATTCAGCTTAAAAATCGTATATCAAGGTTCGTCCGTCTCGGTTAAAGCGTTTTCGAATTATTTTTGTCACAAACAGACGGACATTTTCCAAACATGTATTTTTCGAACTCGAAGTCTAAAAATTCGAATTTCGTCAAATTCACGAGTGTGAGTTAGTTTGATGATTAATATATTTACTTTCTATATTCTTTTATGAGAAAGTAAAGAAGGATTTAAAATTATACACTTCAAGATAAGGGGTTGGCTCTTGAGCCGTAGGATTTCAGGTTCTAAACCCGATTCCAACGAAGAACCGTCGTGTAAGGGGATCTGTTGCACCGTCAGGCTAAACATCCTCTCGCTGGTGTGGTGTCGAGAGGGTGTGTCAGTTGAGGTGTCATCCTCGTTATCTGATCGAGGTTCAAAATTACGGAGACAGTTCCAAAATAGCCCAAGTGTTGCTTTACAACGGGACGTTAATATAACTAAACTAAAATGCAGATTTCCGTCGAGTTTTGAGTAAAATTTGTTTACAGGGAGTTCGTCTGTCCAGTTGTACGAATATACGTTAATATAATTATAAAATGATGTGAGGTAGGTATTTAAGAATCGTTACACAGATTTAATATTTATATTGCAGACACTTCAAGATGGTGTAATAAATAAGTAATATTTAAAGTGAAATTTGGCAATCTTAAGGCGAGAAAAACGGCAAAATGAAAAATACATATAGGAAAATCTGTTAGGAGAAAGGAAGTATTAGCTGATTTCGCCAGATATATGTCAATCGGAAACCGATTACGTGTCGCCAAAGTTAAATTATTTATTACCATAAAAAAAATCAGTGACACAAAAGAAGATCGATAGAAGTTACTACTAGATTTTTATGTTTTAACTGTTTAATTTCATTATCTAAGTAGATGATTCTCTCGCTTTCTCGGAAGAGGTCTTATGTCTTATTCATTCTATTATACCTTAATGTCTTATTGATTCAATTGAGATGTAATGGAACAATGATATTCATTAAGGTATTAGAGTTTTTCGATATTATTACAAGTAATTCTTGTATGATAGCATTATACAATGATTTAATGTCAGTTACAAAGTATGAGAAGCGACGTTTCTGTATTATATCGGGCCTGATCATGACAATTATGGGATTAACCCATAAATTCATATTTTTGCCAATTGTCGACATCGGGTTTAAATCGAGTTCGTATTCGTTGTAAATAAATCAGAACACATTCGCTTGACGTTGCATTTTCAACGCGAATTCAGGATTCAACGTCAATTGAGGCTGCGCAAATGCGTGGATTTTCTACCCTATTTGGAATAACGCAATACAGATTAGAAATTTTGATTTTTTTCTGTATTTAATTCGAAAGTACTTCAAAATGAATCCGAAAAATCGATTGAGTAACAATGTTTAGTTTTAAATGAATCAAACATTATAAAATAAACAGAATCTTTTGAAATAGTTGGCCGAAAACATGTTAAGCGTAACCTCATTAAGAAAAAACAAATGGAATTCGTTGCTTATTTGGCGGTGGGGAAATGAAGATTTCTGGCGAGAAAGTTAGCTTTTAATTAATAAATAAAAAAATTAATGAATTCATTTTTGAAAAAACTGTATTAATATCAAGTGTCATCCACTACAAGTTTTAAAAAAATACATGAAAGTAAAAATGAAAAGTATTTTATAAACGATTGAAAATTTGAAGTGTGTGTGTGCAGGGAGAGTGTAAACTAACATTGCAAATTGAAAAATACTTAAAAATGAAGCACATATCAAACTATAACTCTTAAATAATATAGGATAAGTGGGGCTTCTCACCCAAATATATCTGTATCCTATTTTAGACAGATTATACTAGTCAATTAGAAAACGTCCAATTACATATTATATAAAGTATCTGTGGAAGTTGAGAGGAGGACCTTCTCTCTTCTTTATTATGCAGATGCCGATTTCCATAGCAGTAAGATGGCTTTCCCACGCCCCATCGGTGGAGTGCTCGAGACTTGAATGGGGAAAAGCGAAGGCCATCCACTTGCCTGACGCTTTAGTTCATGGTGGCAATGATTGAGGGTAGCTATCTTTAAGTGGGGAATTATCATGAAACAGTCTTAGTTATGCGAGAGAGAGAGCTAGTTCATAGAATATTTGAATTAAAAATAGTTAAATCAAAGCGTCTTATAGAAATTTTTCATAATTTTTTTTTATTCCTTTCCCTTTTTTGAATTTCTAGAACATGAAATATATGTAGCCAAGGTATTTTATTATCAAAAAATGTCGGGGTCTTGACATAGGGGTAGCGCTTCTTCTCCGTGATCTGGGCGTCCTGCATTCGAGTTCCGGTTCGGGCATGGATGTTCTTCTGTGTGCTATCTGTGAGATGTGTGACTGTGCCCCTCTGTAAAAAGGGGCTGTGCAAGCGAATGTGACACATGAAGTAATTGAGTCGTACTCTTGGCCCTAGTTGACGCTACTGAAAAACAAGAGACGCTCAATCGGCTTAAAATCGCTGACTGGTCTGTCAGAGGGCTTGATAAGTGCTATAAGTAACAACAGTAATCATCAAAAATGTCAAAATGTAGATCTTGAAGAAATCTCCAAGTCTTAGGAGTCTAGTTAAGAATGTGGTAACTTAAAAACGTTTTGAGTTAAAGATGAAAACTGATATATATTTACTTTACATCATATTTGCATATTCTTGTAGAATTTAGAGTGAAACTCTTTCAGAGTAAGATTATCTATCCGAAGGAAAGCGACCACTAATAATAGAAAATGTAGAGAGCTATGTAATGATATTGTAGTGAATACAAATCAATGTAACCTACGAGCTAAGCCTGGCCTCGTGCCAACGATCGGGAGAAAGAGTAGTGAATGTTGATTCTGATTGGATATTAATCTGGTTTTTTATTATGATTTGCTTTGCGATTAAAATTACGATGAAAGATAATAGTTTCTTGTTACGTCGCACTACCACAATATTTTAAGCTCCAATTTAATTCTAAATTAATTTCCCGACTTCCTGTTTAATTAAGCCCATATTAACTTTATTCTAAAATACTCTCTTATTTCCAGAGCCCATTCCAATTTTTTCTATTTAATTAATTCAAGACAAGTTTTGTAAAATTATTTAGTCAGCAGTTCTGACGCTCCGAGTAAAAGGATGAAAATTACTGATCTAAACGAAATATTTTTATAAGATCCCTGTGTTTCCCCTGTTTCGTTCGGAGCGTGTTGAGGAAATCCCTATCGAAATCTCATTGTATAGAAGCATTATGAAAAAAATAATTTCCTTATCAAAATCTTATGATATTCATGACCCTGGATAAAGGATTTCTGGCCAATTTTTACGCTATTATGCTCTTGTGCCGGAGATTAGTAGCCTTGTCCACGCCTACTGTACATAAATCGTAACCTCCTGGGATGGAATAAGTCATAGAACAGGCTCTCCGACCCGCCACGAAGGCACACGGATTAACCATAAAAACTGAATGACCAGACCGCCGCAACAGCAACACTGGCAGGAACTGTGGTTGAGTCCTAATGGCCATCACCGGCCACGGTACAACCCTCCCCGAAGGAAGTACGTCCTGTCATCGATGGGAGGAGTCCAACCCCCACCTATTAGTGTACCCACCGGGTTGACGAGATCCGACTGCCATACGGGAAGTATCTCAACCCCAATTACGAGGTGCTCCCCCGGAGGACCATGGGATGGAATAAAGGAACTTAAAAATTCAACCCGTCTTCTTTCTGATTTCGGTCACGAATCTGCCTTCTCTTTCAAATGTGCATTATTATGTGGTTACATACATATAATTTAGGTTTGGTATCCAAAATGTAGATTTTTGCCAAATTTTTAGCCAAATATGTCAAAGGCCTGAACACCTATCGGTAGTTACTTTCACGTGCACGTACTTCATGCAATTACTTAAATAAATGAAATTTGATATCGTATCTTGCGATTAAAACTACAAATCTGTGTCATACTTTGATTTCGATTCGTTGGAAGGAATGCGTGCAACATATGGATTCAATTCTCGGTTACTTGTGCATTTACTATATGTGATAATTAACAGCCAAAAATCGTACTTTAGATTAAATAAAAAGCCAAGGTTCATGCTAAAAATATATTTTTTTCAAGTACCATTTTCTTATTTCATGCAAGTCACTTGGAACTTTATTAGATATCGACAATTTTACATGGAGATATGGTAAGGACACTGGTATTAGAGTGTATGCGAGAAAGTTTTGGGAAGACCACTCTCACTGATTGCATCTGCTGCATAGATAAATAATAATAACGATAGATAAAACAACAACAACTAACAATAAAGGTAGGTATTTGCAACGTTATTTTTCTTTAATTGTAAAAAATGGGAAAGGCAAGGCGTTATATTAGCAACATTGGCAAGTCATTAGAAGCTGGCGTCTACTGCAATCCTCCTACGTTCCGAATGTAAAATGCAAGCTGTGATAGAAAAAGAGCAGCGTTCTGCGCGTTGTTCATTATTTCATCAGTGCGTTGCTAAAAACTAAGTTTTAGCTCTTATCTTAAGGATACCTCTTCAAATCTGTACAATCATTTATCAGTGAAAAATAAAATCAGTTTAAGTCAGTTTTCTTGAGAACTATGTCTACTTTTATGATTCCTGGTTTATGTTAGACATTTCAGATTTTATGTTAAAATACGAAGAGTTTATATCCTTTAAGTTACTTCTTCTCTGATAAATTGCATAGTTTTGAGAAAAAATAGATAAACTACCTGTACAGGGTCTACTATTTTAACTGGACATGTTACCGGCAATGGCTTCTATGATTTATTGGGCCAAGACCACATTCTACGTGGCTTCAGATAAATTGAGGTCTTAGCACTCATTAAAAAGTGAGAAAATACGAATTACAAAAGTGAGTTTTATATAAAAACTTCTTCTGTAATTCTGGGAAAAGAAATAAATTTATAGAACTCCGGCTTCCTACTGCATTAAAAATGATTCTAGATAAGGTTCACCAAAAACTATCTCTTAATGGAAATAAGTTATAAAAGAAATCAAGAAATAGGCGTCAAAGTTTTGAGCAAAATAGATTAAACTATTTCTGAGAAAGCCAGGATAGCCTGATGGGTAGGACGTTGGATTCGCTTCCCTTGGTTTGCAAGTTCGAACCCGCCAGCCGAAGACTGCTCGCGTGCGTTTGGTGGCTGGCGCTCGTTAAATCTGCTCGTGGTAGCAAAGTCCTCCATGTCTAGAGTAATACCACTGGGGGTACTGGGGCAAAGGTGATCGTTCTCTGTTCTGTATTACGATCTGTGGATGAATGAATGAAATGCATGAATCCTCCGTAAAAAGGGTTTGTGACGTGTGTGAGCTAGAAGTCTATCCTTGTGTGCTCAGGGGTCCATACCCTCAGAAGCTACTGCACTCCCTTCTTCCGTTGTAAAGCGGAACACGAGAATAACAATAACTATTGCTGGATGGGTAATCGCTAAAACTTACTAATAAAAATTGATTATCATGTTTTTTAAAAAAATTCTCTTAAAATGGGTTTTTGCGTTAACAAATAGAGGTGTTAAAAGCAGCGCCACTGAAAAAAAATTCTGTATCTTGATCAAGAGCATGAAGGCTTCACCAGCTGAAATATATTTTGTGAATCCAGTTATGAGTATTTAGTGCTTCGTTGTGTTATGTTGTGTCCAATCCTTCAGGATCTAGCGGCAGCTAGATCAAATCCATGATTCCATGCACCCTTGCAAAATCGAGTACCAGGAGAGAGTTGTCGCGAACATCCTCAAAAGTGAACCCCGAGCAATCCAGAAGATGTTGCGGGGAGGCCGGCAGCAGATGGCACTTGGGACACGTTGGGAAGACTTTACGGCCGGATTCAAATGACATGCACTTCAGGTGTCCACTGAAGAATCTCGAGATGGCCGTTTGATCCTGTCTGTCAGCCTTGAAACTTAAAGCACCTCCTGGTTTTGACCTACTGTACCAAGAATGAGCTGGAGGAGCTAGCCAGACCTGCCGGTCTCTATTTTTCGCTACAGAGAAAAATCAGTCGTGGCCGCCTCTGAGCAGCCTCTTTTTGCGAAGACATCCGCAGTTTCATTTCCCGGAATGTTGACGTGGGAGGGGATCCACTGAAGGTGGACGTCTCTTCGCTTTGAAACAATTTTAAGCATATTGACGATTTGAATGCTTACAAGGTCATTTACTTGGTTCCAGTCCTGTAGATGTTGGATTGAGCTACGGCTGTCTGTAAGAATCCAAATGTAACTACGGTCTGTGAAGTGGAGAATGTTATTTAAACCCTCCTTAATAGCTAATTATTCGCTCTTAAAGACCGAGCAGTTGTCTGGGTTGCGTCGAGAGAGACGTACGGAAGGATTCTCTACATATATCCCACTCCCAGTATGATTTGACTCGTCTTTACTCCCATCTGTATAAATAAGAGTAGCGTCACTCGGGATACTATTTATGATCTCCAGAGCCAGTTGTCGTAGAAAATCAGGGACATCAGAGTTTTTGTTGGTGTGAGACGATAGTTCAGGGTGGAAGTGAACTCCAAGAAGTCCCTCAGTCGGACTAACACAGGGTGTTAGGGATGAATACTCCACTGAATGGGAAATAATATCCAGTTTATCGGCCAGACCAAATGGGCTATTCCTTTTGAGTCTCTGGTTGCTACTCCAGCTGGACAGATAATCGTGTAAAATGCACATTTAGATAGGCTTTTACTCACCAACAAGAGTTGATAATTTTACTTTGGGGCTATGTAGCTTCAGTAACAAGTTTCCCCTGGATGGGATACCCTCGAAAAGAGGATGAGATGCTTCCGGCATGGTGGTTGGATCTCGCTACCTTGGAGGGTGCACAAATAGGGGGACCTGCCTCCTCTCATCGATGACGGGACTTACTTCCTACAGGAAGGATTGTACCGTGGCCGGTGATGGCCCTTAAGAATCAGAGTACCTCCTAATATTGCTGTTGCGGCGGTCCGGTCATTCAGTTTTTATAGATTATTCCGTGTGCCTTCGTGGCGGGTTAGAAATGCAGTGATAAGACTTTAGTAACAAGTTTATATGCGGATTGCCAACTTTCATTTATTTTATTCCTCTTTATTTTTTTAATATTGTGTTTACTTGCATGCGACACTAATATTTTAAATGCAAAAATGTTGAAATCCAATCAACTTAATCAGTCTCTAAAACTGACTGAGTTATGAAAATTTGAATGTTACTAATCAATAAAAATGAGCTATTTTAGACCACTTCATCGACTGTCTAGACGAAGATACTCTAATCAGCGCCCAGGACTTTTCAAGACTGATTGACATGAGGTTATAAATAAATATTAAAATCAAATCTGCTATGCATAATTCAATTTTCAATTTTCCTATTTTTCAATGCATCGTATCAGAACATCATTTCTTGAACGGCCAAGCACCGCGTGCTCGTGCGATTTAAATTATATTTTCATTCATTTTAATGGTGTCATCGAATGAGTCACTCTTGTATTGCAAACGATCAAAAAACACTTTGTCTCGCATTTATTGTTAAACAAAAATATCGCATTTCCTATTTATTTCATTTCATGTAATCACACCCTCAAAATGACATTTTTCGGAGGTTTATTTGCAGTAGTCATTAACTTTTTTAAAAAATCAGAGACATGCGATGGCAACGAGTTATTAAAAGCTAATTTTTTGAGATGCTCGTGCAGATAATAAAATTTTTGTTTTTCGTCTACGGATTTTTGTTGACTTCACAAACCTCGTCCCCAAAACAACAACGAGTTCTGACATGTTAAAAAATGTTTTAAACAATGTTATTTAAAACTTCATAAAACTAGAAGATTTGATAGCAGAAGGTAGAAACGTTCATTCATTTATTTATTTGATGGTTAAACAGCCAAACATATTCCACGAAATATGATTCTTTAGGACCAACGGAGTGTGTAAAATGTAGGGTTTGTGATTTTTTGAAGTATTGATTATAGATTGAAACAAAATAAAATATTGTTATCATTTTGAAAATAAAGCTAAAAATGGAATTTTATAATGAATATAAGAAACTTTTTAATGAATAATTTTCAATATATTACCTGAGTTATGAAATTTTTTCTATAGTGCACATAAGACTTAAATCCTGAAAGACTCTGTCATTAGTACTCAAATTTTTAAAAAATGCTTGGTTTCAGTAAAAAAAAAAAGTGTTTATTAATTACAGTTTAGCCATTTCTAGATTCATTTAAAGCAGAAATTTTACTGAAGCTGATAGAAAGTTAGGGCGATTCATAAAGCATTATAACTTAACTTATTTATAATAGTATGTGTGATTTGTGAAATTATTAAAATGTGAAGCCTAAAAGTATTTTAAAGGAGTAGCTATTAAAAGATGAGTGACATAAAATACTTAAATGAAATTTTTTTAAAAGTATTAAAATTTGCGAACCAGCTGGTCACCAAAGGCGGCTAGTAAAAAATAAACCATTCTTTCAAATCTTCCGTGTATATTTATTAAGGATTTCCCTCCCCCCCCCATGTATTCCAGAAAAATGTAGCTATTTTATTTACTATCAGCAACTTCTGCCTTCGTTTTCCGCCTGATTTCGCCTAATGGTAAGGTTTCGGCTTCAGAATCTTAGGGTTTTAGGTTTCTGAGATCCATCGGCTAAGCAGGTTTGGTGAACGTTGAATCCATCGTAACAAACGTCCTTCCCCTAGTGTGGTGTGGAAATTTGGAGAGAGGGTGACAGCTCAAATGTCGTCCTCGTCGTCAAACCAAGGTTCAAAAATACTTCCATTCCAAAATAGCCCTAGAGTTGCTTTAAAATGGGATTTTAATAAAATAAAATTAAACCTCGAATATTTCGGAGTATGATCTCTTTATTGATTTCATATATATATATATATATA
>JAOUZG010052315.1:3206143-3218899 GCA_026289955.1 Argiope argentata | reverse complement strand
TTCTGTAAACGAATTAGAAAGCATGAATATATTCTGTAAACGAATTAAAAAATATGAAATCGTTTTGTAAACTAATTCGAAAGCATGATAGCTTCTTTAAACGAATTAGAAAGCTTGAAATAGTTCCGTAAATGAATTAGAAAGCTTGAAATCCTTCTATAAGCAAATTAGAAAGCATGAAATCCTCCTGTAAACGAATTAGAAAGCACGAAAAAAGAAACAATTATAGATAATGTTATGTAGCTACAAATGTTAAGTAAAATGAAATATTCTTTAAATGTTATTTAATTTTAATTTGAACAAGTCCGATTGTGTACCCTTCGTGAATCAAACTAAAAAGCGCAATATTAAATTACCCTGAAAATACCGGGGGAGGGCTTGGTATATTAGGGGGTCTTATGAATTTGCTTATTTTTCTATATAAAATCTGACCTTTTTCGGTACATATCCAATTTTCGGATGAGAAATTCAAACTTTATTTATTTAAACTGAATTACTCTGTTACTTTCTCCTCGGAGGTTTTAAAGAAACCTGACCGATTTTTCTCGGTATTTTGCATACATTTCCCACTCCAGCTTTCGGTTGTTTCACAAAACTTGTATTTATAACCCTACGTTTGTTGGTTTAAGTGTATTTCATTCTCGGGCAGTGCCTTCTATCCTATTTTCATCGCTGGGTTGATCCGTTCTGTGCTCAGCGTGCATCCAGACGCCAGTCTGTCCGTCTCGGTTTAAACATATCTTCTTTTCATTGTCACTTGGCAGACACGCCCAACGATTCATGGAACGATTGCACTGGGTTTTGTTTTAACTCCTCTCTGATGTGTTTATCTATCGAAGTTATAATAGATGTGCCCAATTATAGCAATATATGGATCAGTCTTTATTTTCGCATAAGTATACAGAAAGTATTGCCAAAAACACTAGTTCGAGATTTTTACAATCCTTCCCAATTCCGAAAAAGCATATTTCGGGCACTATGCCTGCCTGTCCATCCGTTTGTTTGTATATGCCTGTCTGTAACAGAGATAAAACAAGAACAATTTGATCTGGATGGATGAAATTTGCTTTATGCTCTTTATACCAAATATATATTAAAAAATTCAGTAAATTTCTGTCAAGTTTTTAGGAAAGTCCCTTCAAAGGAAGTCTGTTTTTTTGACTGTTCGAATATAAATTAACCACTTGACATACGAATTTAGTTAACTTTCTAATAAGATAACTCATCCTATTTTGGTAATTTATTGTTAATTTGATTTTTTTTTAAATAATATATGGAGCATTTGGGATACCAAATCGTTTCATATTGATTTTTTTCGTATTTAAATACTTAATTCTGTGACTTAGTTGCAGACTTGAAAATAAAAATGCAGTAATTCGAGGAGCGTGTCAGACACGTCATTGTATGCGAAGTGGTTAATAAGATAATATAAAACATAATTTAGCTTAATCTTTAATTAATGGAAATGTTAAAAAAATATCTAACACTTATACATTTTCACTTTCCAAGGTACATATGTGCCAAGTTAGATAGCTCTAGATGGTCTGCTTTGTAGAGCACCAGTATACACACACGCATAAACAAACAAATTTATTTAATTATAAGTCTAAGGGAAATTCTGGGCACTGATTGTCCCGGAATTGATATTTTAATTAAATGGTAAATGGAAGGGTCTAAAATTGTACGTTTTTATATAATAGTAAGATTCAAATTATCATAAATCAGTCAATTTTAATGATTGGTTTAGTTCCTTGAAGTGCAACTTTTTATATTTAAATTATTAGTGCATCAAGAATATTTTATTAAACATGATTCACAGAGAAGAGTATCAAATAGAGATTAAAATGAAATCTGCCATGCATATTTCAATGTATTAATGTCAGAACATCCTTTCTTGCACGGCCAAGCACCACGTGCTCGTGCAAGTTAAATTATATTTTTATTCATTTTAAGCGTTTCATTTAATGAGTCACTTTAGTATTGCAAACGATCCAAAACACTTTGTCTCGCATTCATTGCTTTAAAAAATATATCGTATTTCCTATTTATTTCATTTCACGTAATCACGTTTTCAAAATGACATTTTTCTAAGTTTTATTTGCTGTAGTAATGAACATTTTTTTATTCAGTGCTTTTGGCAACACGTTATTAAAAGTTGATTTTTTGAGATTCTAGTGCAGATAATTAAATTTCAGTTTTTCGCCTATGGATTTTTGTCGACGCCAGAAACCTCATTTCCAAAAATAACATCGTGTTCTGACATGATAAAAAAAAGAAGCAGATCAATAAAATTCTGCTCACAAATTTAACACGTGTATTGCAGACACCTATAAAATTTTGAGCCAAATCCAAAGAGGGCTTAACTTTTTGTCCGTCTGTACTTTCAGAAGCCTAAATGGGCGACAACTTAAGAGTCAACTTACAATTTTAGTTCCGTATCAAATTTTGGTTTCAATCAATTTGAAAAAATGTATCCAAAAGAGGAAATCGATTTTCGTGTACCTATTGTTAAGCGCCAGTGATTAATCACCAAAAGAATCGCCAAGGATAATACAATAGAATCAGTAAAAATGATCAATTGCACGCCAAAGAAAAATATATTTCGTTGCTAGTGTTCGCCAATACCGAGTAAGTTATTTGCGACCTTTCTCAAGGCATATAATTTTATGAGGGAGTAAGGGGATAACACATCTCTTAGAGAATTTACAAGATAGTTTTAGGGAGACTACTCTCGCTATTTAAAGAAAAGCATCAAATTTAAAGCTCTTATTTTATGTTATCTAACATACAACTGCACCTTCGTTTTTATTACGGTTTTTTTTAATCATGCGAGAACATGATGTTGTTTTGGTTAGGAAGTTTTGGTGTCTCCCAAATTTACAGGCAAAAAATATTCGCTTTTCATTGGTAAATAGCGAGTCACCTGACCCATGGCATTTGAGGTTTGTTTTGCCAGTATTTTTTGAAATATTTAATTAATGTTACTATCAATTGCTTTTTGTTTGTCGTTTCTATGAAATGATGTTCTCTTCCAGTTTGTTAACGATTTGTTAGTTTTAAATATTTAATCTCGGGCTCAAAAGATTATAGGTTTATTTATTTATTTATTTTGGAATTCTTTTTTAGTTTTAACTGTCGCAATTTTGTAAAACCCGACTTATATTTATTTTTTAATATATTATAAGCGCATTCTTACTAATTGTATTTCTCAAAACACTGTAAATGCTACAACACAATTTTAATTCCAATCTGCATTACGCTCATCGGATTTTACCACATATACAATAGCTTCCAGTAACAGTGAACTTTTCGCCGAAATTACTGGTGGTCTTTTTTTAATCTTAAAATCGGTCGAGCTTCGAAACTTTGTTTGCCAGCTAGAAAAAAGTGAAAATGAAAGTTTAAAAAAATTATCATTAGAGAGAGAGAGAAGTCTCGTAATTTTTTCTAACTGGTTTAAACTTATTAGTAACGTAAATTAATGAAGACAAATAATCACTTAAAAAATAATAATGTTCTCACATAATAACTTGAAATTTGCGACCATAGATTTCCTTTTTTAAAAAAATCATTTTTGCTCACAAACCAGTCTCGCTTACCAAAAGAGTGGAAAAGTCGGTGGGTAGCAATGTTATATTTACAGACTTGCAAATAATCTGTAAATCAAATGATACGACACAGTGTTGGATTTGGGTATAAATAAGAACAGGCAATTGCTGCCTATATCATTTCCAAAGTCAGTAAGAAATTTGTAATAAAGAAATTCAAATTCTTTAAATTGTATAATATTAAGATTAAAATTTATTTTTATATTTAATTACTGAAATCAGTATTAATTATTCTTATTAATAAATCAAAGTGGTTGCAAAATCTTTATTTGATCATACAAACTTATTGTCAACAAGCAGTACCCACATGGCGTTGCTCGTGGCATAGCATCCAAGAATAAAAATTAGCTTAAGGCTAGCCTCCACCCGATATGACATGGGTACGTTACGCAACACCAAACAAACATAAAAATATGTTTAGAAATAATCAAAAATAGCTACAAATCAATTTTTATAGCATACATTCAGAAATATTTAGACTGTTACGAAGGTAAAAATATGATATGTTCGTAAACAAAACACAGACGATCATTTCGAAGTTGGATTTCCTTCTTTTCGACGAAATGAAATTTGAATTACTGTTTAAAATCAGATATAAACAAAGTAACGTATCGCATATACGTACCACAACTCTTGCTATTTGCACATGCTCAGTTTCAGGTTTTCGCGCATGCACAGATAAATTAAATTCGCAATTATTGAACTCCGCTTTTTATTTTAATACGATTTTAATGTACTAAAACCCTCCCAAGTAAATGCTCAACAAAATGGTATAAATATCTCCAATATCCGTTCGCTATTTCTCAAATTTTTTGGTTTCAACTTACAGGTGTTTTCAGGAGACTTCATATTATACTGTTTATAGATAAAACTATTATAGTTTGGCGTATTGACCTCATCTCAAGAACTGCTTCTGCATTAAAAGAGACTTTTATTTCTTTAGAGTACGCTGCTAATGTCATGGATCTTATTATAAACACAGAAAAGACCAAATGTATGTCTGTACTAAGTAATGGAATCCCTTGAATCCTATCTGGAAATCTGTTCTCAAAAATTTCAGGTTGTCCAAAGTTTTGCTCATCTTGGTTTTGTAGTTACTGATAACAATAGCATAGTCAAGGAGATTCAAGGTCGTCTAATGAATGCAAATAAAGCCTTCTAAAAACTAAAACGATTCTTAAATCCCCAGTACTATCTAGTAAAATAAAAAATTGTTACTATATGAAACCTTAATTTTACCAATACTTACTGATGGCTCAGAGACGTGTACTCTTACTAAAGCTGGAGAAAATAAAATAGCCACCTACGAAAAAAAAAATTGAGCGTGTCACTCTTAGTGGAATAGAAAGCAACAACGTTCGGAAAAGAAGATATAGCTTGCAATTACTAAGTTCATAAAAAACCGACGAGATATCCCGTCTTTCAAATGCTTCCAGTTACAGACTTCCGAAGGTAATTTTCATCGCCCTCAATTCGAGTCAAAATTTTGTTTAGCGAATTCAAAACGACGCGGTTTATCATTCGGGTGTAAAGCTTGCCCAATTTGCAATTTGTAGGCATTCAGCTGAAGATGGTTAATGAGAACATTCCATATCTTCGTATGCAGATTATGTAACTGCACAGCTGATTGTCTCGTTGAGTTTTGTGGACTGAGAGTAAACGTTTCTTGGGTGCGATCGACATTTTCCTGCTCGGTCTTCCCGCTCCCTTTCTATGTAGAACGCTACCAGTTTTTTGAAATTGTGCTAACCAGCGTCTGATAGAATTATCCGAAGGAGGGTCTTTCTTGAACGTGATCCTGAAGCGCTGTTGAGTAGTTATGACTGATTTAGTTTCGAAAAACCACAATGCACACATTGCTTTTTCTTGCACGGTTGCCATTTTTATTTATGACGTCATAATTACCCAGACTGCAAATGCGCTAAGATCGCATTGTCGCCACGTAAATTTCTTTGGGTTGTAATTTAGGAATACGTAATCGGTTTTTGCGAAATATTTTTATTCAAAAGCTATGACGTATGGAAACCCCGACAGTAATTAATGAACACCTTGTATTATTAGGGAAATAATAAAATACATATTATGTTATATATTTATATATTATATACTTTATATACTCTATTATATTGCTTCCCTGCGTAGTTACTCTGATAAGGAAAAAATTTTTACCTATAATTTTGCGGTTTCTAAATGAATTCAAGGTTAACAATACCCTGTTTTGGCGACTCTTTGGCGATTAAAAGTGAAGATTCTGGAAAATACAAGAATCATTGCGATACCTTTATTATATGCTGCGTTTTTGTGATCCTTTTAGTTTTTTTTA
The DNA here is from genome assembly GCA_026289955.1 of Argiope argentata. NCBI lineage: Eukaryota > Metazoa > Arthropoda > Arachnida > Araneae > Araneidae > Argiope > Argiope argentata. Next base: position 3,212,968 of record JAOUZG010052315.1, on the reverse strand, counting down.
AAAAAATTTCAGAACAACTTATATCAAAGTGGTTAGTATAAGTCAAATGAACTCTGTCTTTGGGATGTTGGTGTTGTTGTTTAATAATGATTTACAATGTGTCTGCGTGTTATCGAAACTTATATTTCGTCAATCTTTCGATATAAACATCGAAATCTTTCCCGAACTTCCATGTCCAGCAAACGTTTTTGTTCATTTATCTCTCTATTCATCTGAATAATTCACAACAATGTCACCACAAACAAAGTGGCAGGATAATTTATTCTTGACAGCTCAAATAAATCAGGCTTCCATTGGAGTGATGTAATCGCGAATGGTTTGGTTACGTGATTTCCGTTATTATTAATCAAAGTGTCTTCTTGTTCGAGAAGCTCTTGTTATTTTTTAACCATTAACAGAACGTATTGTAACCTTGAATTGGTTTACTGAAGCAAAAGACTTCCTTCATCATAAATTTTCTTGTTAGGAGAGAGCTTTATTTATTACTGAACGTATATTTTAACATTTAGATGTTTAACTCTCATTAAAATTTGTACTGAGCATATCAGTTATACTCGACTTTTATTTACAGAGAAATCCTTAATAATGCCATCTAAATTTAAAAGTTCACTATAAATTCTGCATTTCATGTCCATTACTTACAGTTAAAGTTTCATTACAATTTGTTTCTAGTACTCTTTCTTTTTTTTGCATTCTCGTATATAGAGTGAAAGAATACGTATATATAGAATACATATATGTATAGCATGTCTAGAATATGTATAGAAGAATATTTTTCGTATAGAGAAAAGTATAGAAATCTTCAAAAAATTCGAACTCGAGATTTTTTCGAATAAACCGTTGAAAGAATACGTATGCGTATAATATATCTTGTATATACACTGAGAAGAATATTCCTCGTATAGAAGAAAGTATAATAATTGTCAAAAAATTACAACTCGAGATTTTAATGTATAAACCTTGGAAAGAATATGCATGTATAGAATAAGTATAAGTCTCGAATATATAGAGAGAAGAATATTTCTCGTACAGAGAAAAATATAGTACTCATCAAAAAAAATTCGAATTTGATATTTTGATGAAACAGTCTTTTAAAGAATACGTATATGTTTAATACAACTCTTATATAGAGAGAAAAATATTCCTCCTGTCGTGTAGAGGAAAGTATAATAATTGTCAAAAAATTCGAACTCCAGATTTTAATGTGTAAACCTTGGAAAGAATATGTATAATAGAATAAGTATAATAAGTCTCGTATATAAAGAGAGAAGAGTATTTCTCGTGTAGAGAAAAGTATAGAAATCTTCAAAAAAATTCGAACTCGAGATTTTGACGCATAAACCTTTGAAAGAATATGTATGCGTATAATACATCTCGAATATATAGAGAAGAATATTCCTCGTATAGAAGAAAGTATAATAATTGTCAAAAAATTCAAACTCAAGTTTTTAATGTATAAACCTTGGAAAGAATATGTATACATAGAATATGTATTATACATATACGTATAATGTAGAGAAGAATATTTCTCGTATAGAGAAAAATAAAGTAATCTTCCTAAAATTCGACTCGAAATTTTGACGAATAAAACTTTGAAGGAATACGCATACTTATGTATATAGAGAGAAAAATATTGAAGGAATACATCTTGCATATATAGAGAGGAATATTCCTCGAGTAGAGAAAAATATAATAATTGCCAAAAAATTCTAACTCGAGATTTTAATGTAGGAACCTTGAAAAGAATATGTATGAATAGAATACGTATAATAAGTCTCGTATATATAGAGAGAAGAATATTTCTCGTATAGAGAAAAATATAGTAATCATCAAAAAAAATTCAAATTTGATATTTTAAGATGTATCAATATTTGAAAGAATACGTATACGTGTAATACATCTCGTATATATAGACAAGAACATTCCTCGTGTAGAGAAAAGTATAATAATTGTATAAAAATTCGAACTCAAGATTTTAATGTATAAACCTTGGAAAGAATATGTAAATATAGAATACGTTTAATAAGTCTCGTATACATAGAGAGAAGAATATTTTTCAAATAGAAAAAAGTATAATAATCATCAAAAAGAATTCGAATTTGATATTTTGACGTATCAATCTTTGAAAGAATACGTATATGTATAATACATTTCGTATATATAGAGAAGAATATTCCTCGTATAGAAGAAAATATAGTAATCTTCAAAAAATGCGAACTCGAGATTTTGGCGTATAACTTTGGAAAGAATACATATATATAAAATACGTTTCATACATTGAGAAAAAAAATACTTCTTGCGTCGAAAAAGGGATAATAATCATCAAAAAATTCGAACTCGATGTTTTTACGAATCTCCACGTTATATCTACGTTATTTTTAATTCAGTCTCAACATTTATTCAGCCATATTATACTGAAATTGCTTGGTTTGGAGGTTATATAAAAATTAAGAACTCTTAGATCGCCATTTTTATTTATTTTTTGAAGCATATTTAAATTTGTATCTTTTTTTGCAACAATAAATGTATTGGATATGCTCTTTTAGGAGTAGCTGACTGCGCTAGGCCCGAACTCCGAATCTTATGGTTAGTAGCCGAGTAACATATCTGTTGGGCCAAAAGTGCACTTCGGTCCGAGGGATGTTATCTGGCTTATATGTATAGCAATCACCACAGAGTATCTCCCCAGTGAGTTTTGGCGAACGATACTATGTGAAGTGGTGGTGAGGTTAACAATTGTCGTATTTAATGCGCATTTAAATCCTTGAGTTGCCGATAGAGGGCGCCACGACAGTTGAACGAAGCTATGTGCGAAGGTTGCGTTTTATCCAAGGTCGGTCGGGTTACCATTTTAGGTGATTATCGAATTTGTGCTAGGCCGGAACTCCCAATCTGATGGTTAGCAGTCCAGTAACAAATCAGTTGGGCCAAAAGTGCACTTCAGTCCGAGGGATGTTATCTGGCTTATATGTATAGCAATCACCTCACTCTATAGAAATTATTAATCATAATCATATAATGCCCCATTTGTTATATTTCTTTTCTTCTCACATAAAGCCTTTAGATATCGCTCTTATTCTAAATAAGAGAAAAACAATAGGAAATAAGACAAAAAGAAAGAAAAGTTTCTTCTTTTTTTTTCTTTAGGATTGTTTCACAAAAAGCGTATAAATTAATATTATGTGTTGTGCAAACCGTTTGTGTTACAAAAATCTTTCACCGACGGGCTCATTTTTTTATAAATAGAGGGTGTATTGAATGATGAAGACACACAATCATCAGACCTCAGTTGAAAACAACAATGACGTTTATATACACAAAGAAGATATTAACCCCAAAACGACGAATACATAAATGACAGATTACAGCCGAAACGAACACTTTCAAGCTATCATATGAGAACATTATTATTTTTGTCATTATTTCTCTTAATTAATTTAAGTCATTAACCAGTTTAAACCGGTCTCTATGGGTCTCTATCCCCCCTCTCTCATATAGATAGATAGATAGATAGGCAGATAGATAGATAGGCAGATAGGCAGATAGATAGATAGATAGATAGATGTTTTTTAAACTTACATCTTCAATTTTTCTAGTTGGAAAACAAAATTGTGGAGTTCGACCGGTGTTGAGATGAAACAGCTGCTTCGATGTCATAGTTCTACGTCAACCTTTTAAAAACGTATTTGCAATCAAAGAAGAGTACATAACACCTTTGCAAGCAATGCTGGTAAAAGCGTTTCAACCTTTTAAAAATGCGTATGCTGTCAAAGAAGCATACATAATAATAATGCGATAATGGTAAAGGCAGGTAAAAAAAAACGAAAACAAAATCTATAAAATATGTTTATCAACGGAAAAAATCGTTTGCTTTTAACTTTAAATAATATTTTAATTAAAATAAAAATGGTGGCAGTTATAAAATGTTTAAAAATAAATCGTCTGCTAAATGTCTTAACAGATTTAAACTAGGATATTTACCGAACAATGCATTAGCTACGTTTTTTTGGAGACACCAAAAAACCTCATAACTAAAACATCATGTTCTCACATGATAATAATATTTTTTATTCGCTGATACGTTTCAGGGAATTCATTGTGCACTTAACAATGTGGTCTGAAGAAAAAATCGAGTTCTATATCACGTGATACAGGACACATAGTATAAGAAGATATTCAATTAGCAGAGATCACACAATTATCAAGAGTACTGTAATTGAAGATTGTTGTACTCGTTTAACGATATTTTAAATGTATTGATGTCTCTGTATTGTCACCACATTGTGATTTCAAAAGGCAAATAAAAATGGCACAGCATAGACGCGAGTAGAATGACGACGTGGCATGTCATGCGCCAAGCCACGTGCATCCTCTCTGTTGACATGCAGCTGAACAGAGTGATAATTTTGAAATTACCGAATTGAACAATGCATGACACCAACTTTTGCTAATTATTTCCTGCTATGCAGTGCCGCCGCTGCTTCGGTAATTAGTGATGGATGTTTATGGCGTTATTTTTGCCATTCCAGAAGATTATTTGTTGGCTTCTTCTCGGATTTCGAACGGACATTGATTTAGTTGAGGAATGTTGATTACTTGAAGACATTCCTTGTAAGGACAGAGTGATAATAGCTGAAGAATTTGTATTCAAGTTTGCTGGCTCGCGTGGAATATTGGTTATGTTTGATTTTAAATAAATTGTTCAGATTGAACTTCATATGCGAGATTCTGCAAAATTGTCTGACATTAAAGACACCTTAATTTTCTTACTTAGGTTATGATTATTGTGTGTATGAGCATAATAGAGACATTCCCATAATATTCTAGAATTATTAAAACCATAAGATATACCAGACTCGCCACGAAGGCACACTGATTTAAACCATAAGGCTGAATGACCATACCGTCGCAGCAGCAACACTGGCGGGAGCTGTGATTGATTTCCAAGGGCCATCACCGGCCACGGTACAACCCATCTAGTAGGAAGTACGTCCCGGCATCGATGGAAGGAGCCTACCCCCACCTATTAGTGTGCCCTCTGGGGTGGTGAGATCCAACCACCACGCCGGAAGCACCTCATCCTCAATTACGAAATGTCCCCCGGGGGGGATTATTAAGAAGAGACTAACAGAGGCATTCCCATAGTGTCCTAGAGTTATTAAAAGCACAAGTCCTTCCCGACACGAAAGCACCAGGATTTAAACCATAAGGCTGAATGACCAGACTGCCGCAGCTGCAACACTGGGGGGATTCCCAAAGGCCATCACCGGCCACGGTACAACCCTTCCCGTAGGTAGTACGTCACGTCATCGATGGGAGGAGCCAACTCCCACTTATTGGTGCACCCTCTAAAGTGCGAGATCCAGCCACTATTCTGGAAGACTCTTCTCTTCAATTACGAGGGGCCCACAAGGGGATTATTAGAAGCATAAATATTTGGTTAATGTATAAACTGAATTTAATATTGCAATTTCATTTTTTATTTCCTCGTTTATGAATGATTGAGAACGTATTGCAATCGTTAAAAAATCTTTACGAATCTTTATATTTTCGAACACCATGAGTTCAAAAAATTGCATTTTAAAAATATCTTCCTGTGATAAAGATAACTCAAAAGCGCTTTGAGCTAAGCGAATGAAATCTGGTATAAGGTCTGTGGACCGAATTTATAGGTTTCTATCAAATTTTGTACAAAGATCCGTTTAGAAGAAGTCTGTCTGTCCAACTGTTTGAATACAATTTAAACAATAATTACAAAACGAAGAAAGCTAGAAAATTCGGTACACAGATTTTTCATCTATAATTTAGACAATAACCCAAGTTTGAAATCAATAAGGGGTTGACCATCTGTCCGTCTGTACTTTCAAAAACATGTAAACGCTATAAGTCAAAAACAGTTATTTAAATGGATCAAATTTGATATGGATTTTGTTTCGACAAGTGTAGATTTGTGTCAAGTTTTTGTTCAATCTGTTGCTAAAAACCCGAATAAAACAATAATTCGATTTTCGGATATGTTTAACTGCATGCTTGGATTAGTCGCCGAAACATTCGCCAACGATGGCACGATAGATTCAGTAAAAATGTTAAATTCACGCCAAATGTTAATATTTCGTAACTTTTGTGCGCCATTGCCGTTCAAGGCGTTCTCAGGGTCTAATAGCTTCCGTTCGTTCAACGTTCCGTTTTAAACGTTGAACGTTAATTTCTCAAACACCTTTATTAGAGAATATGGGAGAAAATTTTGAGGAGAGCACTCTTGTAGTTTATTTGCCTTTTGAACTAAACAGATATTATACGAAAGCTTCCCATTGTTGAAACTTCTTTAGTTTGAACAGTGGTAGAAAATAAGTGATTAAATATTTGATGAAATAATCAAGAGACTGAATATTTGATGAAATGATCAAGTGGTTGAATCTTTGATGAAAATATCTAGTGACTGAATCTTTAATGAAATATTCAAGTTACTGAATCTTTGAAGTAATCAAGTGACTGAATCTGTGATGAAATAATCAAGTGACTGAATCTTTGATGAAATAATCAAGTGACTGAATCTTTGAAATAATCAAGTGACTGAATCTTTGAAATAATCAAGTGACTGAATCTTTGAAATAATCAAGTGACTGAATCTTCGATGAAATAATCAAGTGACTGAATCTTCGATGAAATAATCTAGTGACTGAATCTTCGATGAAATAATCTAGTGACTTGATCTTTCATGAAATAATCAATTGACTGAATCTTCAATGAAATAATTCAGTGACTGAATATTTGATGAAATAATCAATTGACTGAATCTTTGATGAAATAATCTAGTGACTGAAT
>JAOUZG010052315.1:3189715-3206133 GCA_026289955.1 Argiope argentata | reverse complement strand
TTGATGAAATAATCAAGTGACTGAGCATTTGATGAAATAATCAAGTGACTGAGCATTTGATGAAATAATGGATACAGTTTGAATTTCCATTGTCTAAAATTAGAGAAAAAAAATTTCTAAAATATCCAATAATTAGCAAAAATTCGCACGACTATTTAATTAAAATCACTAAAAAGACAATTCTAAAAAATTTCCCAATCATATATTGAATTCACCAGCCGTATCGAATCTGATAATCTGATCTCTTTATCAAAAAAGAAATGAGAAATAAATCTAGGCAACTTTAAAATGCATACTCATTGAAAAATGGACATAGAGAAATTATCAATGCCTTTGACATTAGAATGAAAACCATGAGCGGAAACATAAGGCTTCTGACCTTAATTGTATAAATTACATCACCGTAATAATAATAGCAAATATATTTATGACCTAGGATTCTAAAAAAAGAACTAATTGTCGCATTTTCTCTTCGTTAGATCTATTTTAAACTTACTCCACCGCTACAATAACCGAACGAGAAAAAGAATGGGAGAAAAAAAAAAGAACTTCTCTCTGCATTTACCGTGAAATCGTAAATTTCAGCAGTTCTGGAATCATAATTAAGAATTGAGTTCTGCTCGGGACTCGGCGAACATCGTTTTCTAAAAATACACCATCGCATCCCGCGCTAACGGAAAGAATTAAAATGACAACTCTCTTAGAAGCCTGACCTTGAGTGCGTCTTCGCACGATTTACCCTTGTGTTTACGTTTTGCTTCCGCGCTTTCGAATGGTTTAACAGCACTTGCATCCGTAATAAGCTGGCTATTCTTTGTTCCCGTTCCAGCATTTTCCCGCCCTTTTTTTTAAGCCTAAAGAAGATGAATTTTTACGTTTTCTGATAATTCTTCATCCAACCTTTTCGTGGAAGTAAAGCGAAATTATTATTCCCAAGCCGATGAGAGGTTCGAGATGACAGTTTTCAATCAAGGCAGCTGCCTGATTTTGCTAGGCACAGAAAGAGTCGCGGGCACATCGAATGACAAGTTTTTTCTTCTTCTCTAGTCGGAAAATAAAAATACTTAATAAAAAATACATATTCTATGGACAGCAAAAATATTTTTATAAATTTTTTAATGAAATCGACGATTCCTAATTTCGAATTATCATGTGAGAACATAATTATTTTTAAGTCACTATTCATCTTAATTAAGTCATTAACCAGTTTAGACCGGTTTGAAACAATCGCGAGACTTCACTATCCCTCTATAATATACAAAGTGTTCGTTAATTATTGTCGGGGTTTCCGTACCTCATAATTTTTGGATAAAAAATACTACACAAAAACTGATTTCGTGTTCGTAAATTACAACTCAAAAAATTTTACGTGGCAACAATGCGATCTTAGCACATTTGCTGTCTGGGTAATTATGACGTCATAAATAAAAATGGCGACCGTGTAAGAAAAATGTGTGTATTGTGGTTTTTGAAACTAAATCAGTCATAACTAGTCAATGTGGCTTTAGGACCACGTACAAGAAATAACCTCCTTCGGATAATTCTATCAGATGCTGGTCAACACAATTTCAGAAAACTGGGAGCGTTCTACATCGAAAGGGAGCTGGAAGATCGAGCACTTCGCAGGAAAATGTTGATTGCATCCAAGGAACGTTTACTCGCAGTCCAGGAAAATCCTCGAGACAATCAGCTGAGCATTTACATATGCCGCATACGACGATATGGAACGTTCTCTCTAACCGCCTTTATCTGAATGCCTACAAAGTGCAGATTGTGCAAGCTTTACACTTTAATATCATTAATAAAATTCTTTGAGTTGTAATTTACGAATACGTAATCGATTTTTGCATAATATTTTTTATTCGAAAGTTACGAGGTACGGAAAACCCGGCAATAATTAATGAACACTCTGTATCTATTATAATAAAAATGCAGCTCGAAATGCGTTGCTAAGCGCAAAACTGGAGAACGGCTCGACCGATTCGGCTAATTTTTATTTTAATATTTTCGTTAAGACACGAGGATGGTTCTTATGGAGAGAAAAAATGAAAAAACTGCGTTGAAAATAGTTAAAACGACACTTTTCTTACTTTCCCGCCAAAAATCTTCATTTCCTTCCCCCACACCAACTGAGTGAGATAGCAGGAAGTAATAAATTATGATTTCTTTAGAAAGAAATACGCGAAGTCAGTTGGTTTTAATTCATAGATAACGGGAAGTTTAAAAAAGAAAGAAAATACTTGCTTTTATGCAGCTGATTATACTGATTAAAAACATTCTTCTCAACGGACGTGAAAATCATTTTCTTCGTTTTTATTCGATGATGTTTCATTTTTTAATATTGCTATTGATTGTGTTCTGATATAAAGTTTTTTTGTTGTTCTTAAGGATAAAAATTTTTTTTTTATAAATGCGACATTAAGAGCCCTTAATGTTTTAATGTTATTCTTAAAAGGATTTATATATTAAACGATTCTTTTTTATTAATTTTTTTTGGTGTTTAGTCTGTATGGATATTTTATCTATTCCTGCTCAAAATAAAGTCTAGGCAGCGAAGAAAAAAAAATAAAAGGAAAAAAGGGTTTGTAGGAAGAAAAGTTATAAAGAAAAAATAAATATAGGAAAAAAAAAGGACTTGCAGAAAAAAAGGAAGGGAAAAAAAGAAACGAAGGATGTGTGTGTCACTATTATTTCCTCTGAGCGCGGCATTATAGTTTAAAGATAATAGAAACGACAATTATGTGTGAAACATTAGAGTACTTGCACTGGCACTCAATAAAACTATCTAAATTCAGTCAAAAATTAGAGAAGCAACCGCCTTTTACTTTCAATTAAATTATTTCAATAAATTTGCAATACATATTTAGTAAAAAAAGAAAAAGGAATTACTTTTCGGAAGGAAGTACTTGAGTATTTTACGGACTATTTTCTTTTAACAATGTACTCGCATTTATCCAAATGTCATCGATATTCTGAATAAAAATTGCGTTCGAATTCCCTTCAAACATTTCCAACTGTACCTGGGAATCTGTATAAAGTCTAAAACTGTATATGCAAATACCAACTACCTTGATTCATAATAGTAATGGGGAAATAATTTAATCATATGATAATTAAATCATATGTTAAATGATTGATTCAGCCATATAACTGCAATATTATTTCATTAGCCGCAACTTTTTATTTTCTTCAGTTGGTGTGGGGGAAGGAAATGAAGATTTTTGGCGGGAAAGTAAGAAAAGTGTCTCTCTAACCATTTTCCTCGAAGTTTTTTCATTTTCTCTCTCCATAAGAACCATCCTCGTGTCTTAACGAAAATATTAAAAAAAATTAGCCGAATCGGTAGAACCGTTCTCCAGTTTTGTGCTTAGCAACGCATATTTGCGATCCATTTTTATTAATATACATTAATGCGGCATAAAGAGCTCTTAATGAGTTTATTTTATTCTTGAAAGGATTTATGTATTAAACGATTCTTTTTATTTTCTAAGTGCTGTGAAACACGTACGTACGTTATTAGGCTACAAAAGCCCAATAACTTGAGATAGTACGAAGTCTGTCGGGGCAGCTAGTTTATAATATATTATTTTAAACTTTTATTTTCAATTTTTCTGGCTGGCAAACGAAGTTTTGGAGCTCGACCGATTTTGAGATGAAATAACAGCTATAGTGTCTTAATTCTTCGTCAACCTTTTAAAAACGCCTCTGCTATCAAAGAAGCTGACGTCATAATAAAGCAATACTGGTAAAATCAGGTCAACATTTTAAAATTGCATCGGCTTTTAAAGAAGTATACGTTATAATAATACAATGCTGGTAAAAGCAGGTGAAAATATTTTTCGCCAGTAAATTTCGGAGACGTCAAAACCTAACCAAAATAACATCATGTTCTCACACGATAATAATAACAGCATTTTATCAAATATAATTGGTTAAGTTCTTATAGTTTATCACGATCACGTAGCTAATATAAATATTGATAATCTACTTAATTGATTAGCGTATATAATAACTGAATGGAGTCAAAAAACAAAAAAAATATCTCCGCCGATAAGAAATCCCAACTTTTATTTTAGCGTTTTGCAGATGTAGATCTGATTGATGAACTCAAATCTGATTCTGATAAAATAGCTACTGCATATTCAGATTTCAAGTGAAATGAATAATTCACAGTAAAGTATAGGAGACAATTTGGATATGAAAGTAAATTATTGTTGTTTTAACAATTATTTTCCACAAAATTAATGAAATAAAAAAAACTCAATAAAATCCCATATAATAAAATGTGGATTAAAATGGAAATGAGTCGGAACGTGAAACTAAATTATTGTTTTAAATGTATTGCTAAAGGCCGCAAAGTCCTTATGTCTAACATTGTTTTAATTCTATACTTTTTCCAAATTAGCCAATATTATTGATATAGGGCGGATCAGTGGCACTCATTGTATAATATTGTTATGGAAAAACACGACCCATAAGTGTATATTGAAAATTCCAAATGGCCCCATGATGGATAATGACTCTTTATTCTACATGAATACACAACTGAAGCATGATAAAGAATGACATTTCCACTAAATGATAGCACCCAAGAAAAGAAATGCCATTAAATAATCGCAGCAACACAAAACACTCAGAGAGAACTCGCTAAAGATCAAAGAGGGACTTCTCTAAACTATTTCGTTTCTCGACTCGATCGCTTCCTTCTCATCTGTACGCCTCTGCGTTTTATAGTTCCCATAAGGCATTGAATGTTCGAGAACAAATTCTACAACTCGAATCTTAATAGATTTAGGGCCATGATTCTTGAGTATTAGGAATCCTTCTTTTTTGTTCATTTAGTTTATTAAATTGACATCCATTCATCAGCAGTTCAAAACATCTATAAAATTATTTTCTTTACCATAAGATTTCCTGCTGTGGACGCAGGTATCGCAAATTCACAAAAGTATTTATTACACACGCACATTTATATCTAACTCAAGTTCTGAAATAAACAAATGTAATATAAGTCTAAAATTATTGTTTTTGGAATGTCTTTCCTAAGATTAATATACATTTCTCCATAGCAAGTCTCATCTGCTGAAATGACGGTTTCACATTTTGATTGCTTTTTCACGGTTTTGTTTTTAATTTGAATGAATTTTCCAGGAATGTTTCGAAGTTCTCGTAGCACTATCTAAGACTAGTGCACAATGTTCTTTATTCTTTTTTGCTTTTTCTTATTTTCCCTATCACACATCCTCGGTTACTGAATAAAGAGTAGCGAAATTCTTTTTATGAAGACATTATACACTCTTCTGTGTACATCAAATGTTTCATAGGCTTCAGTTTTGAGTAAGTTATAGGTAATCTGAAATATGACGAATTACTAGATTTAAGATTAATTTTATAGCAATATATAAATCTAATTCATATTCGCCATATCATGGCATTCTATTTTTTATTCGAACTCTATAATAAAAATATTCTATTTAAAGTTTGATTCATTGTTGGTAGAAATGGTTGAATGTTTGCTAAAATGCGGCTGTTTTTAAATTAAGTTTAAGATAGAACTCAATGGAACATTAATTATTTAATTAATATGAATAATAAATTATATATAATAATAATATATGTAAATATAACTATTTTTTAAAAACACAATTTAAGATTATAAAAAGTATATTTTTATTTTGTTTAAATGCAGCTTCTAATCTAATTTTTAGTCTTTAATTTATTAATAATTATTGTAAATATTATTATCATGTCAGAACATGATGCTGTTTTGGGGATGAGATTTTTAACTTCAACAAAAATCCATAAGCGAAAAATAAAAATTTTATTATCTGCACGAGCATCTCAAATAATCAGCTTTTAATAACACGTTACCACTGTATTTACAAAAGCTCTGGTTTTAAAAAAATGTTAATGACTACAGCTAATAAAATCTAGAAAATTTTCATTTTGAGCACGTGATGATTTGAAATGAAATAAATAGGAAGTGTGATATTTTTAAAAACTATAAATGCGAGACAAAGTTCTTTTTGGATCTTTGGCAGTACTAAAGTGACTCATTCAATGAAACAATTAAAATAAATAAAAATATAATTTAACTTGCACGAGCACGTGGAGATTGGTAGTTCAATGAATTATGTTCTTACATGATATATGCATAGCAGATTATGTTAGAAAATTATGTTCTGATGAAATATGCATAGCAGATTCCATTTTAATATCTTTTAAATTTTCAAGTCAGTTTTTCATAAATTCACAAGCGTTTCTCCTTTTATAAAATCATATTTAATTTAACAAATCGATAATTTAATTCTGGAAATATTAAAATAGTTTTTGGCTTTATATAAATAAATAAATAAGTATATAAAATTTCAAAATTTCAGCATGTTTGAAAATAAATGTAAAATCTATTACAAAACTCCATCTTTATAAACATAAAACAAGTCAAGTCAGGCGGTTAAGTCTTTAAAAAATAAATGTGGTGACATCTGCTATGCATGGAAAAATCCGGTTCTTACCGGTCTGTAGCAAATGGCAGCTGATGATCAGTACACAAAATTTTAGTACTTAAGGAAGGGAATGAAATATCCATTACGAAAATCCATCTTTTCAAAAATAAAACAGTGTGTGTGTAATGCATATAAATGCGCTTACGAAATTCCAAAGGCTTTTGGAAAATCTATTAAATTACTACATATTTTTGACAAATATATCGTTCCAAAATCATTTTTGGCATTCCATTTGAGTTAATGTAATAGCTAAATATGTATTTAGCAATTGTTGCCTCATTAAAAGATATTTTCTGAAAGTTTTATGTATGATAAACCATTTGCTAAAAGTTCTGAGTTTCATAATTGTACTAGATGTTCCATTTATTTTTCTTGTTTTTAACGTTACATTTTTTAATAAAAATGTATTGTATTTAAATTAACTTCTGAAAAATAATTATTAATTTATCTTCTGAAGAATTATGAAGCAGTCATAATCTTCTTACATATAAAATTTTGATAATTGTAACACCTTTTCTATATGTATTACTCGCATAGAAGTCATGTTCTCATATACGAGTAAATGACTACATATCTAGGAAGTCCAAATCGAAATAATGTGATGCCGTATTTATAAATGTATTATGTTTTTAAATTTGGAAATAAAAATTCTAGGAATGACAACTGAAACAGCATTCCATTATTCATTTGTTTCCAATCATGTTAGAAAAAGAATAAATGATACTTCATTTTGTAAAGTTTGGGATATTATTTTTGTATAATTATATTAATTCGGAGCTTGTTAAATATTATTAGGAGCTTTAAAATCAAAGCTTGACTATGGCAGAGGAATACGTGGTAGTTGCATCGCCCCCCACATCGAATAGAAAATTAATTTTCATTTCCTTCTTTGATGATTTTTTTATCATTGATTTTAAAAGACTAAAAATACAGAAAGGGGAGCAAAGAAGTTTATACTCTGGGTCCCAATTAGGTTAAGTCGGGCCATGTTTAAAATATGAGATTTTTTTGGAAACATATTTCAATAAGAAAAAAAAAAGTGTGGTCACATAATACAGGTTTGTTTCGTAATTGTTCAGTATATTTACTAACAAGGCTCTGAATTGAAACCGTATTTGCTGTCTTTATTAAAAGGAAGAATTATTACGATGCGAGTTTCTATTTACTGTGGATTTTAGACAGGAGAAATCGATTCTTTTAAAAAAAGATTCTTTCTTATTTAGAAGGTTGGAACAATTATGAACTTCCATTATTGAAATTCTGCAACAACAAATGCCAATTGTAATTCCAAACGAAAAAAATCTAGATTCCCCCCTTTTTTTCCATTATTCTAATTATGAAAGTTCTGTTCGGTTTAGTATTCTGTTAGAATAACTCTGAAAGAAAAAAAAAAGTAAGTTCTTTTTATGTATTTTTTATTTTTGTAATTATCTAGTTTTGATTTTTATTAATTGCTATTCATCCCCACATTTCGTTTTGATGGAATATTTTTAATAATCCCTCCTCTCCTCCTTTATCTTATTACAATCAGCTTCTTAAATTTCCTCGATCCGGTTAGATCTCCCGAAAACCGGCTCGAACCGGATTAAGAATAAAAGATCTCGCAGAATTAGAATATTTATTTTCCGAATCACGCATTCGAGAACGAAAGAACAGCGGCAAGCACAGGAAATCCCCCACCGAGGCGGCAGGCGATTTTTTCCGAAAGGGGTGAGCACTGAATGACGTCAGGTAGGCAAAGTTTCATCAGACGATTTTCCGGGGTGCGGGCGGGAAAGGGAAGCTCGACACGTGGAGGAAAGAGGTCAAGGTTAAGGAAGGATCGATGCTGACGCTTCAGTCTGCCATCTGTGGCCACAGATCCGATGGGAAGTAAATTTTTAGCTTCCATGTGGAGTAGGAGTGTGTGTAACCCTTCCACCAGATGATGAGAACACTATTCGAAGAATGATGGGTTAGGCCATTGTAGTGGGGATTATTAACTCATAACTGGGGTGGACTAAATTTAGAGGCGCGGATGAAAGTGGTGTCACCACGTGCGACAGTATTGATGTAGTGGTATGAAGATATGAATGCTTCGTTTAAATGTACAGAATATCGGCTATTCTACTGGTTTTTATATTTCGTCCATTAATAAGTTCCATGAGAAATTATGAAAGGATAGATTCAATTTATTTAAGATTTAATTCAATATTTTATATTCTAAGTTTTTAATACGGAATAAATGGAAATCATTAACTCGGTCCTGTAAAAAAATGTAAAGCTCTAAACTGGATTGAGGGATGGTTTTGCAATAGTTTGGAAATAATATGTGAATAAAATAATATATCTGGTTTTTATCAACAAAAAATTAAAGATTCTGGCATAATTGAATTTAAAAAAACATGTAATTTTTTTTAGTCTTCTAGTTTATTACGAGGTTTATAATAAATGCTTCATAGAAATGCAAAACAACACAGATATATGTGTGTATATGTATTTAGACTGTTTAGAACTATATAACAGAATATGTCGAACTAGAAATTAGTGGAAGACGCATTATGGATATTAATTTTAAACACAATATTTACTATAATCTATATTAATAAAAATGCAACTCGAAATGCGTTGCTAAGCGCAAAACTAGAGAACAGCTTGACCGACTCGGCTAATTTTTTAAAAATATTTTCGCTAAAACACGAGGATGGTTCTTATGGAAAGAAAAAATTAAAAAACTGCGTGGAAAATAGTTAAAATGACACTTTTCTTACTTTCCCGCCAAAAATCTTCATTTCCTCCCCCCCCCCACACCAACTGAGTAAGATAGCAGGAAGTAATAAATTATGATTTGTTTAGAAAGAAATATGCGAAATCAGTTGGTTTTCATTCATAGATAACGAGATGTTTAAAAAAGAAAGAAAATAGTTGCTTTTATTATTAGTCTGTATGGATATTTAATCTATGCCTGCCCAAAATAAAGTCTGGGCAGGAAAGAAAAAAAAAGAATAACAAAGGGAAAAAGGCCTTGTAGAAAGAAAAGTAGTGAAGAAAAAAGAAAAGAAAAGGCTATGTGTGTGTTTAACCATTATTTCCTCTGTGAGCGGCCTTTTCCAAACTGTTTTTAAGCTTTCGCATCTCTTGAAAACCAATGGTGTCTTTATTTGTTTAGTGTGTTTACATTTATGAAAATTTGAATCTCATTATTCTATAAAAACAGAATTTTAGGCCTTTCCCTCCACCATTTAAAGAAAATATCAATTCCGGGGCAATCATTGCTCGAATAGAAAGAGATAGATGAGTAGCGCAATGAACAGAACATCTGAAGAAAATAATACTATAAATGAATTATATGACTATCAAAATTTGTTTGGTTTAAAAATATTTTGGTGAAAAAGCAGTTATGAGACACAGCTACATAAAATATTAGCGAGCAAACTTTAGCGAGAATTAATACTGGCGAACCGACTGGTCGCTAAAGGCGGCTAGTATTCTATAAATTTAAAAATATTAAAAGAAATGATGAAAAAGATTTTTAGCCTTTTTTGAAGTTTCTTTGAACTTGTGTTGGCCGTTATTTTGTTATGCAAAGATTGAATATTTAATGAACTTAAGAACCAGTCACAATAATCTCTGTTTAAGTGATTTAGTTCTGTGTAATGGAATGATTTGCTATAATGGCAAAAAAGACCCTTAATAAGGCAATACATATGATATCACAGGATTGTCAAATTGCTGAAAATGCCAAATTATAGAGGTCCATTTTTTTAAAAAAAATGCACGTATTTTATAAAATTATACTAGTAAAAAATAATTACAAAATATCGAAAATGGGATTGATCACCAGCTTCATGTTTATATCATTACAAGGTCATTCGTTTCGATATACTGCGAGTTTTCCCTTTTATAGTCTACCTTCAAATGCTTGTCTATGATAAGGACGGGATTGGTTGATAGTGGCGTAACTAGAATAACTAACGCACGGGGCGTAATGATCTGTTTCGCCCCTCTCTCCCATTGTCATTATAAATTACCAAATATACCCATGGTTTAATATTACATCATCACTCGTTTATTGTATTTAGCTTTTAAAAAATGACAAATACACTCCTATATATGTTTCCTCTCTTAAACGCCACCGATACCCCCCTCCCGAAATATCGTTACGTTTCAGTTGTAATGCTGAATTATTAATTAGAAAAGAGTACGAAAAGCATCGAAGTACGAAAAGCATTATATAATTAATAATATATAAAATATATATTAAAAAATAATGTATTAAAATATATTAAATAATTTAACCGAGTAATATATTAATATATTAAATATTAATATATTAAATAATTAAATATATTAAAAATTTAATTAAAAATTTAATTAATATATCAAAAAATATATTAATTAAATATTATAATATATTAAAAATTATTATATTTAATTATTATATTTTTAATATATTAAAAAACCGGGAGAAGAAAGCTTATGCTAAATTTATTACTGATTTCAATGTTTACAATAATTTTTTATGATAAAAGCGAGTATAAAATTTTTAAATTAGATTTCAGAAAACCAACCCCCCCTTTTTTTTTTCCTCATAAATCTTTAGGGTAGTGCCAAAATTAGTTCAATCAAAGTAAATTATGTGGTACTTGAATTATTATTTTTTTAAACGCAATTGTGTTATTATTATTATTATTTATTTATTTATTTATTTATTTTCACTCTTGAAAACTCCCTGATGATTTTTTTCCATAGAAATAAAAAAAATAGATTGTATTGGGATAAGGTAAAAGGAATAAAATGCCTGGTATTGAATCCTTTTTCTATTCAGTAATCATACCATTTCAGCCAGTTGCAAATGTTATGTAAAAAAAAGTATAAAAAATAAATAAAAATGCATGATTATCATACAGCATAAATAACGAAACGTTTTAATAATATTAATTAAATAATAAAAATTTCCTTGATTTATTTCTCCATCTCCTGCTTTTTTTACATTAATCACGTGACTGTTCGTTATTAAACATCTGTGCACAATGACGAAAAATTATGAAAAGAATTTTTATCTCTTTACTTATTTAGCAGAGTATTATAAAACAAAATAAACGATTTCCTGCTCCAGTTAAGTAATATAATTATGTATTTATAATCATTAAATTGCATTTATTATGTTATATTTAAAACTAGGAGCCTCTGGTGACCTGAAAGAACTTGTCTGAAACGTTCAGACAAGTTCTTTCCTTGACAAAACTTTAGACAAACTGTTGACAAAACTTTTTTCGTAAAAGAAATATTGATTTTATAATATGAGAAAAAAAAAGAACGAAAAGAAAGGAGGGGTGATATTTCTACTGTGTGTCGTGTTGAAAATTCCAAATCTATAACACATTTTTTTTTTTTTTTTTTGAGAATTGTGGGTAGATAAATATGTCTCTTCTCGTCAGATCTCTTAAATGAGCAGTGGTCGCTATTTGCGTTTAAGGAACACTTGCATAAATCGTTCAAAAAAAAAATCTCTTCTAGGAGCTTTTAATATTGTCTAATGAAAAACAAATTTTCGAAGCACCTTTTTTTCGGAATAACCAAAACTTTTTGAATAGGTTTGATAAAAACAGATAAAGCACAACTAAGGTTAATTAAATATTTATCGAAAAAAATGTAATAAATATGTTGATTGGTGGATCAACTCTACATATATCTTTCAGAGGTTAAACTGGCATGATTTTATTTCGGTTTTTTTTTTTCGCGTGTATTTTCACGTGATATTTAATTTTTTGACAGCAAATGCCCAAAAGTCCACTCACTCAAAAATATGAAATGTTAAGTTGAATTTAAATTTTTGGAAGCTTAACATTTAAGAAAGAATATTCCCAATCAAAGTTAGTTATTATATGTGGAAAGTATATCTTTTCCATTTTAGTTGTTTACATAATTGAAGAATTTCAACAAGCTGCAAAATACTGCAAATAACCAATATTTGGTGACCTAATCTACCAAGAATAAGTAATACTCGGAACATAATATTGGTACGAAAATAATACAAATATAAAGAGAAAATTCCAATAGGCTTAGCAAAGAATTCTATCCTTTATTCTATATGAAATAAACAAAAAAGGAAAATACAGATAACGACTACAAAAAAAGTGTTTGCTATAAATACGAGGGCTATCCAGAAAGTAGATTACGTTTTGGAATAAAAAAATAAACAAAGTATAGGAAACAAATTTTATTATATACAGATGAAAGCCACACTCAAATACTACTTTTCTACATAGTCACCATTCAACTTAAGGCATTTATCGTAGCGATGTACGAGCTTGGAAATTCCTTCGTAGAAAAATTCGGCCGCCTGCGCCTTCAACCACTTCGTTACCTCTTCTTGCAGCTGTGCGTCGTCATCAAAACGCTGCATAGCCAGCCACTTCTCCATTGCTGGGAATAGGTGGAAGTTGCTCGGTGCCAGGTTGGGACTGTACGGCGGATGAGGAAACAACTCCCACTTAAAAGATTCAAGAATTTTACGAGTGACATTTGCCGTGTGGGGCCGGGCGTTGTCGTGAATCAACAAGATCTTAGAGCTCAACATTCCTCTGCGTTTGTTTTGAATTGCTCTTCTGAGTTTTTGGAGAGTTTGGCAATACCTTTGAGAGTTTATTATAGTGCCTCTTTCCAGGAAGTCCACCAAAATCACACCTTTTCTGTCCCAAAAAACAGTCGCCATCTTCCTCGCCGACATTGTATGCATGCATTTCTTGGGTTTTTGGGGAGAACTTGTGTGCCCCCACTGCATTGATTGCAATTTCGTTTCACAGTTCACGTGTTTCACCCATGTTTCGTCACCAGTAACGATGCGATCGAGTAAAGAGTCACCATCCTCATGGTGAGCGTCCAAAAAGTTCAACGCTGCAGCCATTCACTGATTTTTGTGGTCCTCTGTCAAGATTTTTGGAATCCATCTTGCACAAAACTTGAGGTAACCAAGCTTTTCGCTGA
Organism: Argiope argentata; assembly: GCA_026289955.1. Lineage (NCBI taxonomy): Eukaryota > Metazoa > Arthropoda > Arachnida > Araneae > Araneidae > Argiope > Argiope argentata. The sequence continues at coordinate 3,192,658 of JAOUZG010052315.1, read as the reverse complement.
TGATTTCGTGCAACAAACTTCTCGAAATTTGTGGAAAACTCAAAGAAAGTTCCGTTATTGTGAACTTTCGATTTTCACGGACTTTAGCATCGACTTTTTCGACAAGTTCGGCAGTCACTATGCTGGGTCTCCCACTTCGATCTTCGTCGTGAACATTGGTTCGGCCATTTTTAAATCTTATGACCCACTCCACCTTCAGTGATAATGTTGTCCCCATACACTTCACAAAGCTGCCGATAGATTTCTATCGGTTTACAGTTTTTTGCAGTCAGAAACCTTGTTACTGCACGCACCTCGCCGGATTTTCAATTAACGCAGACATTTCAAACCATCACAGAATCTGAACGGAGCACAGCACGAACCTCTCACTAGCACGGCTAGATGCCGACTGAGCTGTGCAACGCTCTGACCCCAAGATGGCCGAGGTAGCCCCGCCCCTAGCGGACACAGACGAAAACGTAATCTACTTTCTGGATGGGCCTCGTAGAAGTATGCAAGCACCAAATCAATTATAAACAACCGTAATAATGCTTGTAAAGAACTTGCTCAACTATTCACTCTTGTGTAAGCTTTTCTACTGGTTACTCACTGACTCCAGTACTGTTTTCCGGTTTTTTTTAAGTTCCCATTACAGGACAAAGAATCAATTGCTGATAATCGAGTTGTAATGATGTTATCTTCAAGATTCTTGAATTTTCAGGATCCTTCATTTTTCTCTCCAAGACCGGTTCTTCATTGACACAGCATTCGTTAGAGCTTTATATAAAACTCTCTTCCTTGCCAGGTGACTTTTTATGAAATAAAGCAATATTAAAAATTCGTTATAATTATTTCTTCGCCCACAATCATCATCAGTGGCTTAACAAACATAAATTGCCCCAGTGTCATGATATTACCTTTTTCGCCCCCTTTTTTTTATCTATGACTATAAAAAAAGAAACACAATGGATGCTTTATTTCCAGGAATCATCTTAAGATTGGTAATGACGTACTTATATTTCTTTTGTCCCCCTTCCCAGTTGATATGCCAAATGTGTAAGCAGAACAGAATTTGGAATTCGGAAACTGAACTATTCTCTACTAGAATTGTAATCAAGCTGAATTGTGTATGAAAATAAGGAGGAAACATTATCAAAAAACATAAGGAGAAGAAACATATCGCTTACTTATTAGTTTGCATAAGTTACAATAGATGACACGGCCTATTAATCTAAGTTTACAACGTAACTAAGATTCGAAATTATTTGCAATGTAAAATTTTCTGCGATGTGACTCATTCACATATATTAACATCCAATTTTTTTCTCTCTCTTTTAAGTTCTACGAATTTGATACAAGAATTTTTTCTCATGAAACAATATTTATAATTTCAATAGAAATTTGGAATATACTAATTTTGACAGTGGTTTATTTAGAATTAATGACACCTGCGAATTAACACAACAGTAATGAATTTTACTTTTAAGTAATGAAGTACAAAAACAATGAATTAAGGTTCAAATCTAAAGAATTAAAAATAATTAATATAAAAAAAGTTTATTTTTAGAATAATAATTAAGCAATTTATATATATATATTTTAATAAAGCAGCATGTTTTTTTTAATGCAATTGTTTCTCAATAAAATAGAATTTTTGTAATCATGTTTTATGTATATTAAAAATTTTAGAATTAAAATTCTTTTCTGAAAGAATTTTAAAAAATAAAGTCAAGAAAGAATTTTTTAAAAAAGAGGATATTTTGATGAATCAGGAAAACAGAGTATTCTGAGTCTTTTACTTAAGCTGTAACAAATAATCTGTAAACAAAACCTGAAAAATAAATCTGTGAAAATCTGAACAAATAATTTGAAAGAGGAAATTTTGGATTTGTTCAAATTTATCCAAGTTAATCTGAGCAACTATCTGCAAGAGATTTTTTCTTTTTCGGCATAGATATATAACGAAAAATGCTAAGCATACAGACTTCGATTTCCGATAGATGTATCTATCGACGAAAATTTGTATTATCAAGAAATTATTGCTTGGAATTAAAATTTTCACTGGACACTATTTATATGAAATCAGTGCATAAAAATTTATTACGTTTTAAATATCTAAAACTTGAAATTTGCACAGCAGAGGGCGCCACGTTTAAAGATAGTTCTTTTTCTCGTGTGCGGAAAATGCTCCGCAAAAAGACAGCGCACACATTATGAGATCTGATAGAATTTTACCAAACATGAAAAACACCAGACTTTGAATTTCTAATTTTAAAACATATTTTTTTTTAAGATTTTCTATTTATTTTAAAGAAAGATTATTTTTTTTGCATGTATATTTCGGAAAAAAAAATCCATTTTATTATTGATTTTAAAATCCCAAATAACAATATGTTTTTGTATATGTCTATAATTATCTCTTTAAAGTTTAAAAGAAACGTTCATTAAAATAAATAAATAAATAAATAAAACTCATTGAAAAGCTTTGCGATGTTGAAACTTTTCTTGTTTAAATAACGATTTGTGTAACAGCATTGCAGGCCTCAGTAGCGCAGTAGGCAGCGCGTCAGTCTCATAATCACTCAAACGAGTTATCTGAAGGTCGTGAGTTCGATCCTCACCTGGGGCAGATTATTTTTGCTTATTTTATATGTTCATATTTCGCATAGAAAAATGCAATTATATAGAAAAAAGGTTATAAAAATTTACAATTTATATTTACATATTTCGCATATAGTTATTTAATCATTTTTTGTACAACTTCCAAATTTCTACGTTAAAAAGAATGGTATGTGTATTTTCTTAAAATATAATAACGCAAGTTATTTAAATTACTAACTTTAAAGGAAATCTTCAACAAATCTTTAATTATTCAATCAAATTTAAGGTGCAAGCGAGTCTATTTCAGGACTTAAGGGGGAAAAAAAGACTCAATGTGCTGAGAAAGAAAAAAAAAAAAAAAAA
>JAOUZG010052315.1:3161878-3189615 GCA_026289955.1 Argiope argentata | reverse complement strand
TATATATATATATATATATATATATATATATATATATATAATTATTTTTAATGTTAATATTTATTGGACGTTATAAACATTATATCTCGTATAAAAATACTTCAGTAAAATTTTTTATAGTGTAGGCGAATGCTCTGCAATAATTGATGTAGCATCAAATTCCTAAACATTAATATTCTTAATTAAAATAAAGCATGGATATTATAGGGATAAAATAGAGATAATTATAAACATGTTTTTAGAAATAAATTATTGCTATTGGTTGAATTACATAAATAGAGAAAGGAATTGTTTCATATAAAAATAGGGAGAAGGATTCGTAAAAATTCGTAAGAATTTTCAATATCGTGGATATTAAAAAAAACATTTAATCGACGATGAATGATTTATAATTATACTTACCTGACACAAAACTAATGACACCTTCTTCCGGTAACTCCCATGTGGTCTAGTGGTTAGGATTCCTGGCTTTCACCCAGGCGGCCCGGGTTCGATTCCCGGCATGGGAAGATGAGGTTCCATGGTGTAATGGTTAGCACTCTGGACTCTGAATCCAGCGATCCGAGTTCAAATCTCGGTGGAACCTTGTGTTTTTTATATTTTTTCACTTGTTATAAATTTTCATTATTTTTAGTTTAGGTTTTGAAGATACTGTTGATTTAATTTGTCTTCCAGAAATTTAATATTAAAGCTCATTTTGCATTCGTAATCTAAGTTTAAAATTTCTGCTTTCTTTTCATACGAGAGCAGATTGTTAAAGAAACGAAGAAAATTGTCGATAAATCTTTTTTTTTCCATTATTTTTAAAATAAATTGTTTATTTTCTTTTGATTTTCAAAAGCCATGTATTTATATTAATTTAATTTAAAATAAATTATCATTTTAAGCTCAGTCATTACATTCAAAAGTTGATTTTTGATCAGAAATACTGAATAATTTTTAATGCTATTTTAAATCTTCGAATAAGTTCTTTTTATTTTTGAAATTTTAAATCTTATTTTTAAAAAATTCATAATTAAAATCTAAAGTGTATTTTTAAATTCACATGTTGCAAAATAAATTGTCAATGTTTCAGCAGTTCCAGAATAGAGTAAGCAATCTTTTTATTAAATTCTCATTCTCTTTATGATTAAACTCATTATAATCTCATTACTAAAAAATATTTTACGGTTATATAAATATGGTTAAAATACGGTTATCATAATGCGATAAAAAATGGAAATTTCATGTTAATGAACGTAAATCGCAACATTAAAAAATACATTTATATCAAAAACTAGGATATATATTTCTTAAATTATTTGCGAGATTTTGAATTTGTCGCTTCTAATATAGAAGATTTTGTCTTCATATTCCCCCTTTTAAGCGGAAAAAACTGTTCCAAAATTAAGCCATTTAGCTATTTTTTTTAATTACCATGTTTATGTGCATAACTCTGAAATAGATTTTGTCCAAAGAGTGATAATGTTAAAGATCACATTTTTTTTTTTTTTGGATTAAAGGGGAAAAAGTCTAAAACGAAACCGGTCTTCATTAAAATATCAAAGTTGAATTATTTTCAAATTACATTTTTTTCTCTATATAGATTTCGCACATAAGGAAATAATGAGTGATGCTTCAAGCAAAAAGTAGTAGTAATGACGTGTCTTTTCTTTTATGTAAATTAACTAGGAAGTTTTGCAAGTATCTCTCTGGAAACCTGTTAAACACCTAAAGAAAGCATGTGCAGCATAGAATCGAACACTTAAAATTATGAAATTTTAAAATTCAATTATGTCAATTCCAGCCATTAATTGGAATAAAATAATAATGAAATTGACTAATTCGAACATTTTTAATCCGAATTCGACGAAAATTCGAATACCCTTTTTCAATCTTTCTATTAATGCAATTAAATTACCGTTCATCATTCGAATTTATTATTTTGGGGAATGGGAAATCATATTAAAAACTGTGGTGAAAAAAAAACCTAATTTATTTAATTTTAGGGTTTTTTTCTTAATTTGAATTGTTGGTAAATTGAATTTTTATGATTCTATATTATTTAATTTACCAACAATTCGAATTACGAATGTTTATTGCATAATGAGTATTTGTGTACTACATTTCTAGACGTCGAAAACGTAAGCCTCGGTAGCGCAGTAGGCAGCGCGTCAGTCTCATAATCACTCAAACGAGTAATCTGAAGGTCGTGAGTTCGATCCTCACCCGGGGCAGATTGTTTTTGCAGTGTTTTAATCCGCCATGACATGCCATTATTATGAATATTTTACCAATGATTGAATTGTATTAGAGATTCAGAATAGAAAAATCCTTATATTAAATAATGATACTGGATAGAATTTTTTATTTTTTTCCCATTTGAGTAAGTCAACAATCGAATGGATCTCATTTGATTAATTTTTGATCATAAATGATACAATTTAAAAATGTTAATCATTGATACTGTATAGATTTGTGTGGAAAAAAGTTTTAAAAAAAGTTTTCCGTTTATCACTTTTTTTGGCTTCAAAATATAGCCACAATTGGCTCGGAATATTCTTTAATATGCTATGCCTTCTTTTATCTACACCATTTTGAATTGATGGATTTCTTTGAATATTCCTAACCACTTCTTAAATATTTTTATTAACTAATAATTAGTGTCTTGTTTACTTATTATATTTTTCAGATACATGAAACATGATTATTGATATTGTTTTGGTTTTGAATACATGGTTTTGTTTTGGAAATGAGGTTTACTGACATCAACAAAATTCCGCAGGCAAAAAATAAACATTTTAATCCGTAAGCGAAACATAAAGATTGTATCCGTAGGCGAAAAATAAAAATCTTATTATCTGCACGAGCATCTGAAGAAAAAAAATCAGCTTTTAATAACGCGTTGCCATTTTATTTACAAAAGCTCTGATTGAAGAAAAGTTAGTCAATGACTACAGCCTAGAAAAATGTTATTTTGAGCACGTGATTATAGGAAATAGGATATTTTTTTAAACAATAAATTCGAGATTTTTTTTTTTTTTTGGATCGTTTGCAATACTAAAGTGACTCGTTCGACGAAACAATTAAAATATAATTTAACTTGCAGGAGCACGAGGTGCTTGGCCATTCAAGAAATTATGTTCCGATATGATACACTGAAATATACATAGCAGATTTCATTGTAATCTTTTTTAAATTTATAATTATTAATAAAAATATTTAAGAAATAATTAGGTAAATTGAAAGAAATTTGTTAAATCAAAATGGTCATGCCCTTAAAGGGAGGCATCTATGCCAAATGCATCAGCTACGAACAAGGAAAATTTTTTCCCTTTTCTACTCGTCTTGAATTATTTACTAATACAAAATTGTATCAACTGTTACTACAATTGTTATATAAACCAATATAGTTGGATGTGTTTAAAAATTTATTTTTTAATATGAAAACACTCCCATGTGGTCTAGTGGTTAGGATTCCTGGCTTTCACCCAGGCGGCCCGGGTTCGATTCCCGGCATGGGAAGTTGAGGTTCCATGGTGTAATGGTTAGCACTCTGGACTTTGAATCCAGCGATCCGAGTTCAAATCTCGGTGGAACCTCACATTTTTATAATTTCTCTCTGTGTGAGAAAAACCGAATAAAAATTCTGAAATGTCCTTGCGTAAAAAACTGATTGGCATACTTTACAACTGTCATAACAATAATTCTATTTGATAGTTTTAACATTTTTTAAAAATGATGTTAAAGAATCGTAAATTATAATTCCTTCATAGTTCGTATTATTTTCTGGACTATTCTATTTGAAATTGTTAGCAAAAAGTTAGAATCTTGACTTCAATTGAATGCTTTTTTAAGAGTCATGATACTTTAAAAAAGGATATCAATAATATGTCTGAAACTGAACAAATACGAAATAATATGAAAGCAAATCCGTATATATTTATGATAGATGCACCATTTTAAATCTGTTTACCGTACTGAATGAAGTTAAGAAATAGGATAGCATTTGATAAAAAGTACAGTCAAATCTAGATCAACAAGAAAAAAAAAATGCCTCATTTAATGAGCGATGTTTTGCAAGAGACATCATGACTAGGCTTTATACAAAAACCGACTTTTTGAAAAACCGGTTATTGAATTCAATATTTTTCAAAAAACCGATTTACCAATTTTTGTTTATATATATATATATATATATATATAATATGGAAAATATTTTATTTAATTTATATAAAATAACAACAACAACAAAAAAAAAAACGAAATCAAAGCCAAAATATAATTTCAAATTAATTATTTATATTATTTTCACTAATTTTAATTTCTCCTATGAAAGTAGAATTTTAAGGCATGAAATATCCATCGAACGGTGGCAAACTCTTGTTCTATTTTTGGAAACAGTGTTGCCTGAAATTGAAAATACTTGTTCAGTATCTACCGAGCTTATTTTTATAGTTTTCATGGCGTTGAATAAGACTTTCTTTCTTCTGTTTTCTGTTCTTTTATTCGCTTCCTCAAATAATGGAAATTCAGCTCTCTGTGTTTGGAAGAAACATTTGAATTGATTTTTCTATAGGTTCTTTGGGAAAAAGAAAGCATTATTCTGATGAATAGCTTTTTCGATTTGCTTATTAAAATTGATTTCCACTTAAAAATTTGGAAATGTTCTAGAAAAACAATATCTTTCCAGATAACTTAGTAATTTTAAAAAATGACAAAAATTACTTTAAAGTAATAATATGAATTTTTCAAACCGGTTTTCTTAATTTTAACCATCAGTTTTCAAAAACTGGGTTTGAAAAAGCATCAAACCCTAATCATGATGTCACATTTTGCATTGTTTCGAATGCTTATTTACTGAGAACCCTCATATTTACATGGAAGAAGCTTTGGCCAGGTAAAGTTGACGAACGTGACTAGAAGCCTTTCATCAAGTGCCCGTGGAGCTATAATCGAGATTTTGTCTCTGGGCTAGATGATGAGACTAGATATAAATAGCAATGACAACCTGATGAAATAGCATAGCCAGAATTTCTGATAACCTTATACTAATACATCCTTACAGAAAAGAAAATGTAGAATAGATTTGGCCACGAGAGGAAGAACACCAGGTACAACCTTCCACTTAATAAGATAGAATAAGTTCTCATATTTCCAGCATCTATCTTATATTGAGAAGCATTTTCTTGAAAAAGCACTTGCTATGTATACAAAAAATTCATTTAAGGATGAGGTTATGATTCCTTTACATTAAAATTTGAATAGCAGAAAATAGATATCTTAAATTTTTTTTTGTTAAAAAATAACAAAACATGCATTATAAATAATAAATTTATACAAATATCTATTTTTATCATGCCAGAACATATTGTTTTTAGCATCAACAAAAATCCATAGGCAAAAAATAAAAATTTTATCATCTGCACGGGCATCTAAAAAAAAAAAATCAGCTTTTAATAATGTGTTGCCATAGCATTTACAAAAGCTCTGATTTAAAAAATATATAAGTTAATGACTACAGCCAATAAAACCTAGGAAAATGTCATTTTGAGTGCGTAATTATATGAAATGAAATAAATAGGAAATGGGATATTTTTCTAAACAATAAATGCGAGACAAAGTTTTTTTTAATGATCCTTTGCAATACTAAAGTGACTCATTCACTGAAACAATTAAACGGAATAAAAATATAATTTAACCAGCAAGAGCACGTGGTGCTGGGCCATTTAAGAAATGATGTTATGAAATGATATATTGAAATATGCATTTCAGATTTCATTTTAATCTTTTTTGGAATTCGAATGCATTCCCCTATTTTCAATAAATTTGTATGAAAAAAATATTTGTTTTTGTTCGAGTAAGATTCTGGAACAAATTATAGTCATTTAGCGAGGTTCTACTGCATATAAAATTATTAACACATTTCATTTTGTATGCAAAGAATCAATCACATAGGTAGATTACAAATTATGCTATACTCTAATACTTCATTTGCATACATTGCTTAATAGTTAAAACTCTTTCTTTGTATAATATATCTATCTATGGAATTAGACCAATTTGATTTTTTCTCCTATTAAAATAATGTCAAAATAACTTCTATATTCTGAGCTCATTTTGTTTTAAATTAGAATCTTTTTTTTAAAAATTATATTTTACTTCTAAATTATATAAAAAAATTTTAAAAATATTTTACTTCTAAATTATTTTTTTAATTTCTATTTTCAATGGCAAATGAATAATTCTGAGCAAATGTTTCATCCATTAGAGGACTTGATGACAATACAATTGTACAACGAAAATTTAAAACATAATCTGAATCTAATATATTGATATTAATGCACTTATTACATATATTTACTTTTTATATTAACATTATTAATGAATTATTTATTAAAAATTTACACTCGAAATAAATGATTTGAAATTAGATGCATACTTATAATCTCATTTTATAACATAAGAGGATATTTTAATGACTTTATAATCAAGCAATATCAAAATAATGTATAATGCTTATGTTTATAATTTGAGTATCCAAATAAATAAAATTTTTATTGCAGTCTCATCAGCATCAAATAAGCTATGTTAAATTGTAATTTGATGCTTGAAAAATCGAGAAAATTTTAAGAGAGAACAGTTTTATTAAGTTTCTTCCAATAAAGATAATAAGTAACTGATTTTTCATAAAATTAATGTTTCAAATATTTAAATGAAATAACACAACTGAGGCAATGCTTAGTTTTATTACCACATAAAGAACCCCTAAATAAAATCATATAATAATGTAAAATAAAATCACATTTGAAATAAGAATATAGAAAAGTAACAAAAAATTACTATTCTATGTAAAAAATGTATATTTATACACTAAAATTTTGACTTAGATAATTAAAAAAGAAAAATGAGATAAAAACAATACTCCACTAAAAGACAATTTGAATATATAAAACATATTAAAAAATAATTAACTAATATATAATTTTTCACCCAACAAAGTAAACTGTACAGGAAATAATAGCAAGTTAACCCAATTAAATTATGCCAAGATTTTATTTTTATATCTTTTAAATTTGATATATGCTTTAAAAATGATAGTGAAATAATTCATTTCTTGCAAGTTAGAATAAACTTTCCTGTCCTTTTTATCTCAAAATAAATAATAAAGACTTCCAAAGTTACTTTTAACAAACTAATAGAACATTTTAATTAAATTTAAATCTCAGCTCATGTCAATAATATTTAAATTACTCAATAAAATTTTCTTTGATTTTTAAATTTTCTCTAACTCTGAAAAATATTGGAATGGAAGCAAGAAAAACATGGCTAAAAATGGAGAAACTAAATGCAATCTAAAATGGCAACACAAATAATGGGCTTTGAAAGACAGGTGCAAAACAAAACAGTACTTAATTAACAATAAACAAACAAATAAAAAAAACTTTGATATTTTTAGAAATGCACTAAATTAGAATTTTACAACAAGAAATATAACATTTTGTAACAGTGAGATTCATAAGCAACTAAATTCAGATGAATTTAAGAAAACAGACTATGAAAAGCTGTTTAAAAAAGGAACTTCAATAAAGAGAACCCTAAACCATAGAAAATACCGGTACAGGTATAACATATAAATGAAAAAAAGTAAAATATAATAAGTCATCATTTTATAAAATATAGAGCACTATACGTTATATATCATTGCAAAAGAAAAAAAAAGTAAATCTATGTCCTCTTGGAAATTTTTAAAATGTAAATAATTACTTTTCAAATAAGCAATTCTATCAAGATAATTTACAAAACTTAGAAAAACACAATTGCCAGTTTTTATTTTTAAAATTAAGAAGAATATTTCATAGCATATTTTAAATTTTTATTTGCTATCAAGCAGTTCGACATGACTTTATAGAGCCTTGCTTAAAAATATTTGAACTTTCAATCAATTCATATCAATAATAAATGTATGAACTAAGAACAAGATATATTAGACATCTTAAAACCCAAATGGGGTTCAGAGAGGTATGTTAAGATCATACGATTCTGCACATGAACTTTCCTTTTAGCTTTTTAACTTTAGTGCAAAATTTATAGTTAAATAAGTTTTGATTTATAAGATTTCATAATTTTTATAAATAATAATGTTAAATTAAATTCCTCTTTAACTATTAATTGGTATTTCATTCTTATATTTACTTTCCAACTTCCTGAACATAAGTAATTTATTTTTATTTAATCCAAATAATTGTCACTTATTATATGAGAGTGATCAAATAGATTTCTAACATTCAGTTATAATTTGTTCCATCCTACAAAATATATAATTTTCTCTCATTTGATATAATTTTTTTTAATGATAATACTGTTAGATCTTGATGCAAAAATTCAAGAACCTTTTCGTAGCCAAGAAAGTAATAAAAAAAATGAAATTTACAAGATTTAAGTATCACAATATAGGGGAAAAAAATTATGAGGTAAGGCAAGATAAAAAAAAAAGAATTATCACAAAATAAATAAAACACTCAGAATGTATTAAATTATAGCAGTGATTTCAATAAATAAAAAATATGCAGAATGCATTAGGAAATAAATAATTGTTGATTTATAGAAAAGTTTGATTTCTTTTGTCAAATATACTATAAAACAATAAAAAAGGTTTTTTTTTAAATCAAATTTTAAATTTGATCATCAGATTAAAATATAATACAATAATAAATGCTTATATAATAATTGCAATATATATATAAGCAAAATTGATTTTTAAAAATAACAATCAATCATAAAAATTGTTTATAATATTCAAATCTAATTAAAATATGTCATTTGATTTAATGCACATCTAAACTCGTGAACAAGGAATTGATTAGAAGTAAATTTGGTTCATAAAAACTTTAAAGGATCACTTCTTTTACAATTTTCAAAATTATCTGATTAAAAACATAATAATTTTACTTTAAAATATTTAAATGAAATTTGTAAAGTTGATTACTGTCTATTTATCTTTAAAGAAGCAATCATTAAATATAAAATGTCTAATAAATTTTTTTTAGAAAACCAGAGCGTTTACAAATATCTAATAAGTACAACAGATAGTAGCATCATTTCTAGACATTCTCTCCCCCCCCCATAATTTATTGATGAATTAACATTCACGCACAAAAGTCCATACCAATGAAAAGTTTGATGTTCTTTAAATTTTGTAATCATGGCATGGTCAAAAAATTTCGCAGATAAAAGATGATCCAAAGTTTAAAAAGACATCTTAATATAAATAGAGTAAATAAAGATTAAAATATTCTAACTAATATAGAATAATTCCTTTTTGTTAAATTTCAAGTAAAGCGTGATCACAAACATTCACTTATTAAAGATCTAATAACAATAAAAATTGACATATCAACAAATTCATATAAAATACTTAATAAACTGAAAATTATGAAACCCAAATTCTAAATATACATATTGTAACAAATTGTAAAAATTCATGTCAAATCTAACTAAGAGCGTATGTATAAAAAATATAATAAAAATTACCAAGAGACCATCATAGTATGATATATGACTTAGTATTCTAAACTGTTCTATAAAATTAAGAAACAAAATATAGAGAGATGCCATTTCATTTGATACGAAATGGCTGCAATACTGTTTTCAGATATTTCTAGATTGTTCACTGCCATAAAATATCTAGCATATCATAGAAAATTAAATATCAATATAAAACTGAGGTGGGAAAATAATCTATGTACAATATAAAACTCTTGAAATGTTGTCTAGGAATGTACATAAGTGCATCGTTTACTGATCTTCAGCAGCAGGATCAAATTTAGCATATTGGTAGTTGACACAATCCTGGAAATTAATATGTTCCTGCAAGGAAAACAAATGTACAAGGATTATAAATTGTTTACAATAAGTTTAAGATTTTTTTTAATATAAGAAAATGAGTATATATAAGTGGTAAAAAAGTAAGGCAATATGCAAGATTTATATATATATATATATATATATATAATGAATCACTTTTAATGAAATGATGAATACACAAATAGAATCCATTTTAAATGGCAATGTAGTAAATTCAATTTGTCCATAGTCTAAAAATAAATTTTTCTAAACACTCGAGCTCGGTTTGACCGATTTTGGAAATATACAGGCTCTTTCTTCTCTCCGTGCTGACTCTAGCATGTATAAAACTGAAAATGTTTTTTCAGTCAACTCCCTTCCTAAACTATAAAAGCTCAAAATATTTCTTGCTTCGTACATTCTTCTTTGCACTGGATTGCACATTGGTCAAGGCTCTTACAAAGTAATGTTAACAATTAGAAAGTTTTTCTTATCATCATGATGAATAAAATGTTAAAGAATTCCCCATATCTGCTTTTTTTCAAAATCCCAAATGTTTTACATACATATATAACAAATATAAATCAGAAAGAGTAAGAAGTAGTAACATACTAGTAAATTATTAACAGCATGCCATTGGTGCACAATAGTTAGAAAAGAGTTTATTACAGTAAGACTGCCCTTTGGTGATTAATAGTAAGCAATACAAAATCAAATGCCTATTTATTAATTTAATGCCTATGATAGTACAAATCAACAGAAAGTGAATCGTTGGATGGATTTAGTTTCAAATTTAATAGGTATTGATATTTTAGATGCTAAATGAGTTTATCAGTTTTTGTTCATACAGCTCCCCTCTAATTACCATGTTGTTATATATTAATGCAGATTTTCTCTGAATGGATTTCATTACAAATTTGACAGAAATCTATAAATTTGAATATATATATAAATTTAAAGAGATTTATCAAGACCTTGAATTTGAATCTAGATGTTTATAATACTTTGAATACAAGAATGTAAAAAAAGGTACAAAAACACATATTTATTAGTGCATAAAAAATGTGAAGAATATTTTTTATTGAAAAATAGAAGTCAAAATGGGAGATGCTGCTGAAAATAATGTGAGTAAAATGGAATTTTAATCTTATTAATAACTCATTTTAAAAGCATGCTTAGTATTTTCTTTCTTATAACATTCATTGTAAATGAATTTCTTGTAGTATTGTTTACAGGACTTAATGATTTTTTTTCTTCACCTCAAGAATTTCAATTAAAAAAATTATTTTTTTACTTGAAGAGTATATCAATCAAAGCATGCCTTTCATTGTTTAAAAAAATCGTTAATATATTCTATTGTTATTATATTATGAAATACCATAATCAATCTTTTCTTAAATTCACAGTCATCATATATTTCTAAATCAGACTCAAAATTTAATTACAATTAATCAATTAACTGATAATCAAATATTGAAAGACTTAAAATATTTTATGCACACCACAGAAAGATACAATTATGGGAAATTTCAAGCTAATATAACTAAAAATAATGGAAATATTCATTACAAAAGTCAAACATATTTCTGTATAAAATTAAAACGGTATTTTTTTGCAAAATTTATGATGATTTGTTAAAAGGAGTTCACATTTAGGGGGGGGGGGAATAATCTTATAGTGAAACCATATTCAAAATCAAGGCCTTTATAATTTTTATTTTATTAAATATTAATTAATAAAGATCCATTGAATATTCCTCCAAATAAATTTACCTTAGCATTTAAAAACATGCTCTGCAAACTGGTAGCTAATTCCATAAATGAAGGCCTTTCATCAGCATCTAATTCCCAGCAATGCAACATTAACTGAAACCTGAAAAACAAATGATCTTGTCATCAAAAGTTTGAATGTTTTTATTAGTAAAGAATAATATTAGCAATTGATCAAAAATAATAAATTACAAAATCAGTATTAAAAAAACATGGAGCAATGAAGCAATTATGAAAAGGAGGGAAATGCATATAATTTCTAAATAATATTTTTTAATTAAAACGAAACACTCATAAATTTAATATCCAAATTTCGAAATAATTTTATCATTTTCTATGCGCAATTTATCTCTGGAACTAAGTTCTAATCTTAAATGGTAACAATATTTTTTTAAAAAAATGGAGGTTTACAGAATTGTTTTCAAATTCTAGTTATAATATGATTTTTTTAAATGTGTTGTACGTTAAAATGCTTAATAAAGGGGGGGGAATCTAAACTTGAATAGAGCTAAAAAATAAAAAGTTTCACACTTTAATCACTCATAATATGATTGAGGAGGACTAATAAGCTTTTATAATCTTGGCTAAATATTAACTCAAATGAAGAGCTTCAATCAGCTTTACAAACCTCTTCAAAATACCAGATTTTTTTTTTTTGAGTTCCAGTTTTGATTGTTTTAGATTGTTCTATGATTCAAATATGAAATGAATTGAAAAAAATTACTTTGTCATTTCTTAAAACACAAAAACACGAGAACAATTGAATCAGTTTATTACAAATTAGAAAAAATAAATATAACAAAATAAAAGCAGAAGCAAAATCCTACTATAATGTAAATGAATGGCAAAAACATGCTATTGAATGTTCTGGTGGATGAATAATAAGTATTTTTGAAAATCTTATGATAGAATGCTAATGTATCAAACTGAACTAAAAATATTAAAATTAAAGGAAACGACTGTATCAAATTGAATTGAAATCATTTTAAAAGTAGTTCTTCAGCCTTCAAATAATGAAAAGTTGGTACTTTTTAATTATTTGAAGGCTGAAAAAAATTAAATTAGTTTAAATAATTAAAATTACTTTTAATTATTTGAACTTTTGAAAGATGTGAACATCAATTTCCATACTCAAATCTAATGGTTAACCCTATTTTTGTGCTCAGTTAAAACTTTCTTTTTGAATCGCTCTTTTCGATTTAAAGTAGCAAGCTATCTTTAAAATGAGCAATCTTATTTCATTGTTGAAATGCATATTAGAAACACACTCCAAGGAGGTCAAAATGAAAATTGTATAAGTTTCCTATGCTTATAAATGAAAGTGTTAGCATGCGTTTGTCTATAGTGTACTTAGAATCATGGGATTTGGCAAACAGGATCTTATAATAGTGATCAAAGTGCACTCCAAAGTCCAAATTTTGAAGGAAAAAATATTTCATTTAATGTTTCATGTTGAACAATCTTTTGCAAGTATCAGTCAATTGTAGTGCTTCTAATAACTATAGTAAAATAATCTGTGCACAGTTTAAGACAAAAAACAATTATTACATCTGATGAATTTAAAAAAAAAATCATTTCTTCAAATATTGAATTAAAATTCTTACATCCAAAATGCTAATTCTATTTTTATCTCCTCAGATTATTATTTAATCATTTCTTTTAAATTTAAAACAAAAACGATCGAAAGCAAGAAACCTGATTTTGAATTAAATATTTTCCTGATGAGTTTAAAGATTTTCTTTCCAGATCCATGGATCTGTGGGGAAAGTTTTACATCTTCATTGATTTAGCAAAGAGCCAAAATGAAGGGAAAAACTTTTATATAATTTAAATTATATCATTTGCAACAAAATTTCTAATTTCATTATCTCTCTTTTAGAGTATCTTCATTTCAGGTATATGTTTTGACTTTTGTTCACTAAGTGATACCACAATCAAGAAAAAGAAACAGGTAAAATCCTTATTATATATTTTTTAGTTTATTTCCATTGTTTCATTTTATGTCAAAATGACTTTGATTTTTCTGGCATTTATCATGTTATAAGTGTGCATATTAAATTACAGAAAGATTCTAGAAATTTTTTTCAATATTACAGGAAAAGAATCTCAGATATCAAGTTGATATTTATAAGAAACATTTAAAAGGGAGATTGACAGGAGAAAATGAATTATTTGTATTAGGGAAAATAATTTATCAGTTAATTATGACCACCATTGACTACTGGACTATTAACTAGGAATATTATGTGTATTTATCTTCAACAATAAGAACACGAATAAAAAGAGAGATTGCAAACATAAGATAAAAAATAGATAAAAGATTTAGAAATAAGAGTTTAATTATTGTGCTTAGTTTAAAAATAATTCATCAAGACTGATTAGAAAAGTTTATGTGAACTTACAATTCATCAAAGACACCTTTTGGTTGTGGAAGACGCATCCCCTGCATTACACGAGGCAAAATATCTCTAGTAGGAAGACTGACATAAGGGGACCCACCTAAAACCACCAGTTTTCAGTTTAGAAAAATAAAATCCAATTTATTTATATATAAGCAAAATTTTTGATGTATTATAAATAACTTACCCAAAGTAAACAATTCCCATAAAAGTACACCAAATGCCCAACTGAAATGAAT
Organism: Argiope argentata; assembly: GCA_026289955.1. NCBI lineage: Eukaryota > Metazoa > Arthropoda > Arachnida > Araneae > Araneidae > Argiope > Argiope argentata. The sequence continues at coordinate 3,175,383 of JAOUZG010052315.1, read as the reverse complement.
ACAAAATTAGGAATCTTTTCAATTCAAAATTTGAAATACACACACACACAAGAAAAAAATATTTATATTCACTGTACAAATGTATTAATAGAAGACCTGGAGGTAGATAATATGAAGACTAAATTTATATTACTTTCTTGAGTTAAAAAAAATTCACGTTTTTTTTTTTCCATAAAATTTTTAAAGAATTGCATGAATGCCAAAAATATGTCATTATCAAAAAATGTAGTTTCTTATTTTATTATTTAATTATGATCTAAAATACTCTTTTTAAATAGGAATAGAAGTGAAAACAGGAAAGAATTTGCCCTTTTATTAAAGTAAGATCGTTCCTTTGCAATCTCCATTGAAATTATTTTTTCTTGTCCCTTTTTGAAATCAATAAACCTTTTTATCTTCCATTAGTATTATCAGCTGTTTTCTTTCAAATGGTTGAAAGTCCATTTTTAACAAAAAGTTAGTTAATAACAATGATTACAATCTACTAAGAGCTTTTTATTTATAAACAATTCACAAAAAAATCTTTCAAGCTTTTCTCAATAGAATTTAAGTAACTAATAATTCACAAATATAATTATTTTGAGAATGGTTAAGTCCTTTTCCCACAAAAACATATTTAGTTCAAAAATTATTGAATTTTTTTTTCTGCTTACTACTAATAATAAATAATGCAATAACATACAGCAATATAAAATTTTAAAATAAATAATAAAATTTTTTAAAAGATAAAATAAATGCATAAAATTAATTTTAGTCTACTTTATGAGTTCCTCCCAAAATATCATAGAAATTATTGATCATTTTTTTATATATTCTGGCCATTCTTATGTACCAAATAATGTTGATTTTGGAGCTATTAAAACATCCATATTTTTTTTAAAAAATTCTGTATTTTTCTGAAAATTACTATATTACTGAACAACAGTGCCACAAAATAAACTTATTTTACAAGAAATGATATGAAATGATTTTGTTTCAACAAAACTTCTAGAAAATGTTATTCTGGAAGAAGGAAAAAATACTGATAATTAAGAGATAAATAGACTAAAGATATGTCGGTACAGATTTTAAAAAACAAATCATTTATAATTATGCATAAAGCTTGATTTTATGAAAATGTAGAGTTTAAAACACTGGATTTATCCCCCAAATGAAGACCACAAAAATTTGAAAATATAATATTTTCACCTATATATCATAATGCCAATCCCATTACATATGAGAAATTTAATGATATGATGGAACTATTATTTTATAATCCTTTAATACATCACGACTATTTTCTAAAACTTTTTCATAATGATAAGAAATAGAAACGACACATATTAATATAAAATTGTAATAATTTAAATGTCATTACCTGTAGAAATATTGAAATTAAACCTTTGAATTTTTTGATATATTTAAAACATTTTAGATTGATTAAAATGAAATCTCATATTTAATATTTCTTAAATGTATGATTTTTACATTTTGTTGACTTTGAAAGTGGTTAAATCTAGTAGGGGTCATCAAAAGTATAAATTACTTTTAAATGATAGTTTATAAATGATCACATAATAAACTTAAATCAATTTCATATTTAAAAAACATTAAATGAGCCTATTAACATATTCCAATATTTTTCAAATCATTCAGATGCAAATCCTTATATAAAATGGACTTACACCACTTTCAAAGAAAATCACTCATATAAAGGGAGTACAATTATCAATTGATTGATTAGAAATACATCAAATTAGTCTGAAACTCTAAAGGATTAAGGATATGTTTGATAGTCTGTATGCAAAGAGGGAATATTTACATTGCTTGTAATAATACAATAAAATTATGGATGCACACCAGGAAAAGAATGTGACAAATTCATTCATTCATTTTTTAATATATTTATTAAATTTCATATACATTTACAATCAGCTTTTATTTCCTTACCTAAATTTTTCAATTATGAAGCAGTAGTGATATTTTTAAAAATGAAAATGGAGTTACAAAATATTTGCATGGAAAAGGTGTCACATGACATAGCAGATGGGTGGCAAAGGAGAATATAAATACCAAGGGTATCTTTACGAGGTTTGAAACAAAACATTAGAGGATTATGTTACTTTTAAAGAGAAGTTTCATTTTAAAAGAGAAAATAATACCATGCTACAGTTATTATCTACTTTTGTTAAATTAGTCATTATAATAAGGGGTGAAAAAACCCAATTTTGCCCCCAAAACACTTATTCTGATTCATATTATTCGATATAGTTTAAATACATTTTTCCAGCAAGTTTTACTCAAACAGAAAAACTTTAATTTAATAATAACCTTATCAGACCTTTGAAAGACTAATTTGAAATTATAAGATGCTACTTTTTGCAATAACTTCCTTAAATTACATGAAATGAAATGCTTAGATAGTATTTCAATAGTATAAATTTAGATAGTACAGAATAACATTTTCAAATGTTGTTTTAAAAGCTTTATTTCAATTAATAGGTTAGAAGAGTTAAAAGTATATTTAATACAATCCACACCTGGGGTGGAAAATGCAAATAATGCAATATTTAACAGAAAACAATATTATATTAGTGAATCTGTGATACTTGCATGATGAATATGTATCATAAATGTGAAAATATTTTAAACTACTCTAAAACTAAAAGGATTCATTTAAAAACATTGACTTAAAAGGAATACTTACACATCACTTTTACAGGTATAAGTATTGAGGTTCAAAACTTCTGGTGCTGTCCATCTTGTGTATAAAAGTTTCTAAAGAAATAAAAAAAAATTCACGAGGAAGAGTTATCAGAAAAAAATTTTATTAATTGCCTTTTGAAAAAAAATACTCCACAAACATTCATTTATAGTATATATTCTTTAGTTTAAAGCAATTTATAACAAATAAATATAAAAGAAACTGGTCATCCAATTTCTTTTAATGCAAATTTTTATAAACTGAATTTATTTTACTTAATTTAAAGATGAAACATTGTAAAAGATGTGAAACACACACACACTTTTAACACATTACATTTGAACTGAACTATGTTCGAATTTTTAAAAAATAATTATTATAAGATAATTGTATTTTACATTTATTATTTAAAACTGTTCATGCACACAAGGTCTATACAAAGAAAATTTTTAAAGTAGGGATATAAAATAAAAGTAAATTTTTTATATTTTATTTAATAGACTAAAATTTAAAATACATGAATTTTTGAAAGCCTACCTTTCCAAGAGGATTGTAATAACCAAGGCCAAAATGCGCAACTTTTGGGATCGACCCTTCTGCAATTAGAATATTTCTGGCAGAAAGATGTCGATGTAAAATCTGAAACGAATTCATTAGAGACATTCAACTTAAGTTCATAAATCATGCCTGTTAGTGACAAAGCAAAATACTAATATGAAGTAATGATATAATATAACTAACAACATTAATGCATGCATAGTCATAAGTAAACAAATTTTCAGAAGAAAAACTTTATTACTAGATACATTTATAGCTCACAATGTTACATATTTTTTAGTTTCCCAAAATTTTTTTTGAATTAATTGTGGTTTAGGTTTCCTTTTTTGGGGGGGAGGGGGAAGGGTGATAAATTTTGGGAACTAATGCTAAATACAGGGCTTCCAAATATAAAGTGTTTATGGTGTTGAAAGGCAGACAAGGTCTACAAAAGTTTTTTTCACAACTGATTAAAAACAACCAAAAATGCAAAGTACAACTTTAGCACTAACTCATAATCGAGGGATTGACCCTATACCAGAAAGTGTGTACATACCAGAATTGGAAATGAAATACAAAATTTCACTATCACAACTGCATTACATAACATAAGACAAGTACTTATTATCATATGATAAGTCCTATGTGCATTTTAAGATTGTTGATAATTCATCTTACTTGTCTTGTGTATAACTTGAAATTTTTTTTTTAGGTTACTGTGATTTTATGCGACTGAAAATTTATATAATATGAAATTCTGCTGTATGCTTTACCTTTTCTTTTAATTAATTCTTTGATCAAGAGCCCTCTATTACTATCACACTTTATATTAATGAGTTCTTGATATATTATAAAATTCTGTATGTACAACTTGCTTTAAATTTTTAAGTCATATTTTGATAAGGAATGTATTTTCTTTGCTTACTGTTAGAAGTTTAATAAGAATTAGCATGGCATTTAGATGTAATCAAAATCATCCAATTTTCCAATATTGTTAGACCATTAAATATGCACAGTAATTGCAAGCCAAAAGAAAATGTCTAATAGAATGTAAGAACTCTTCAAGTTATCAAACTATTTAATTAAATAAGCGCAAATTGATTTTGAAAGAGATTTGCTAACAATACTCTTACAGAAGTTTGACATCTCTTTTGAACTGTCACAATGTACAAATTTAAAATCTATTTTTGAACTTTTTTTATTTAAAAATAAAATTAGAAATAAAAAAAAACTAAATAACAACACCACAATTACTTTTGATAAACAGAAAAATCTTGCAATGTATGAGTATGATAAAATATAATTAAATATATAAATAAAATAACAGCTACAGCAAATCCCACTTACACCCCTGTCAGCAAGGTGAGCCATTCCTTGAGAAATTCCTGAAGCCAATTCCAAAAGCAATGGTTCAGATAAACTACTAACTTTGCCACCAGGTGGTTGTCTACTGCGAAGCAGTAAACCTCTTAAAGATGAAGGATGATGTTCAATCGCAACTTGTAAAACATCTATAAGTTGAAAAAAGGTATTAAAAAATCATAACCTGAAAGTTAATTATAAAATTTGATAATTGATTTTTTTCTTCTTCTTGGTTACTGAATTTATACTTTCAAAAAAATCTATTTAAAATGTTCGGATTAAATTTTAGATAGCTTATCTTAAGGGTATTATTTTAAAATTACTAATATAAGTTATCTGAAATATACTGAACTAAAATAAAGTACATAAGAGAAATTCGTAGTAAGGTAATGTCATTTTTAATTAGAAAATTAAAATTTATGGTTGATGAAATTCTCTTTGAATAAATGTACTGCAACATAAACAGTATAATAAACTTATAAACACACATTTCCACAAAAATTATTAAATTTGCACAATCTTTGAAAGATCTTACGACGTTTGTTATTATAAACTGCTAATAGCAATTTAAGACTAGACTACTATTATCTAATAGCAATTTAATAGTATTTGATGAAAATGTATAAAAATATAAAAGTATCAATCCTATCTTACTATGACAAGAAATTAATCTGTCATAGTGTGTTTTAATTCTAATTAAATATATTACCATGAACTGATTTTTTTCCCTATCATCAAGAATCAGTCTTTTTTGTTTAGTATAAATAATTTTTCTTACCATCCTCACTGACTTACAATCCCTGCTTGTTAATTTGAAAAAATTTCCTTTTGAATTCCATTTGTCAAATATATGCTAATTTTAATTGTAAAGCCCAAAAGAAGAAAACGTGATAAAAATTGATTGGAGGAGATTGAAATTACTTGCTAATTATTTTATAAAACCAAATTGTATTATATACATGAATAAGTTTAGGCAAATGTGTAAAATTTAATTCTACATGCATATCCCCCCCCCTTTATATTAACAAGAATATGAAGACTATGATTATTTGAGTAAAGATAAAAGTTTTGGAGAAAAATGCACTATTGTAACTTTTAAAACTTAACTTTCAAAAGGAAGACATACCTCTCTCATCACATGCTCCAAGAAATTCCACAACATTAGCATGAAATCCTACTCTAGACATCTGGTCTAATTCACACAATAAGGCTCTTTTTTCTTTATCTCCTAATAAGGAAGGAGCTACAAAAGAAATATGCATTTAATTTGTTTTGACTTCACTTCATTATTTGACATAAACAACAAAAGATGAATATGGCATAAAAAAAATTAACCACCTTCTATAAATGAATGGCTCACTCATTATATAAATTGTTCTAAAATTTTATAATTCCATTTGAAGTAAAAAGAAAAATGTATGCTACATAGACTGAATTTTTTTTTCATTAAATATTAATGATCAAAGCAATTCACACAGTGATATGCAACTATTTAAAGAAAATGTGAACAAAATAATTGTACTTTATTTTTAAAAAAAACCAGAAAATTTGAATAAAAATGAACTGCATTTTAATACAATACAAGAATCATTAATTGTAATAAAGAACAGATTGTGTTAAGATTAGAGATGAAACATCAGTGTGGTAAAAGTTTTACTGCAAAAAGATATTTTGCTTTTGGTTTCACATACCAATAAATAGACAACTAATAGTCAATTTTTTCGAAAGTTTTGATTTAAAATTTATCACCTCAACAATTCTAGTTCTATATGCCCTATTTCATCTACCTGGCTTGCTATAATTTTGTGTTATCATGTAAACATGGGTGGAGCTGACAGACTCATCCTGAAAAAAAAAATCTAGTTTTGATATGAAGATTGCAAAGTAATTTTCTTCTGTCAAGCTTTTGCATTTCTTTATTTGTCCTATTTATACAAAGCATTACATACCAAAAATGATTTATTTTAAAACTAGAATAAAAATTTTAAGTTTCAGAGCGATCTCATATGTGAAAATTCAACAATATTTTGAGGTTAAATTTTTTGAAAATGTTAATTTTTGTATATTTTTTATGCAATTAAGTAAAAACAAAAACTAAAATTGTGAAATTACACTGAGGATTCCTAGGAACTATTCTTGTTAATGAATACAGAAAGTCAAGTCTTGTAGCAAGTATACAGCTTTTAATATTGAATTTCACAACTACAATCAACATAACTTGTAGAGAAAGTTTTTACTTTCAAATTGCACAGATTGATTTAGTGATATGATTGGCATATTAATGATTCTTTGTAGTTCCAACAAAGGATGCCATTTGTCTGTATTTCAAAGATATTTTGTTTAAGAAATTATTTGAATTAGCATAATTCTGTATATACTTCTTACCTTGCATATGTTGTACAACGCATGGAATGGATTGTGAACGCCTATGAACTACTCCTTCCCGGACTTCTCCAAACTGGCCAACACCCAAGACAGTTTGATGGACTACTAAATTACTTCTAGGAATCTGCCAATATTTCCCTCTCAAGGTTTCATAAACTTCCGAAAGGTCAGCATCTTCACTTAACTGTAACATACCCGGAACAAAGCCATTTTCATCCTAAATAAAAATTCAGCATTTTAAGGTTACAGAAATTTAAAATAACAATAAAGGTGCAAATAATTTTCATAACCTTATTATCAACTAGAATTTAGTTAATTCAAATAATTTTAAATTGGTGATCGGCTTTATCTGTTCCCTTGAGTTCTTAGTTTAAATAATAAAGTTAAAGCATCTATAATTTGAAATCATGTTGCTTATTGCAAAGTTGAAATTAAGAAACTGAAGAAAATATTTTAATTTTTGATTAATTAAACTTATGCTTGCTCACCGTGATAGATCTGTTTCAAATTATGCATTCAAAGGGCAATGAAAAAATCTGAATCTTTTTAAAATGGTGTGAACATGATAAGATATGAAAACTAAAATGGAAATGTCCTTGTATAATTGCATTATTTAAAAAGCTATATGCTAATTATTTATCAAAGTTACTGAATTTTTTAATTATGTTTAATCTTACTTATTGAAAGTACTGACTTGATTTACAAAAGGCATTTATCAAAATTGCCAAATTATATATATGTATATTCATTTTTAGACCCAGGCTTCTTATTTCAAAATCTTGGATTAATCAAATTTTTACTATAATACTGCCAGCATCAAATCAGCTGAATTTCACCATACTTGAATTATACAGATATAAATAAATAAAAACAGAGGTATTCTAAAATTTAAAAAGTTTACCTTTTCTAATGGGAAACAATCGCTAAGATCCGAAGTCAGCTTGTAAAATAAATGCACATACATGTACTAAAATCTCAGACAAAAACATTTTTAAAAATGTTTTTAATGTATAGCAAAAATTAAGCATTGCATATTTTTAGCTCTAAATAATAGCACAAAATATAACAGATAAAATTTAAAAAAGCTAGATTTCATATAAATAATTTTACAAGTGACTTTACCGAACTGTCTCTATCAGCTTATATTGGTTTTTCATTTATTTTATTATACAATCTTTTCATGTTTTAAGACCATTCAATTAAAAAAAAGCATGTATAATGAAACAATTTTTCCTCTTCTAAAATATCATTTAGGTAAAGGATAAGACATAAGTGAACATGAATTACATGAACTTATTTAAATAGTTTCAATGTTTACTTATATTATGCAATATTTTAAGCTGAATAAAATTTACTAAACAATTAAAAAGATGCAAATAAAAAAATTAGATACTATTGAACAATAGAATTATATCACCGTATAAATATTGATAAAATATTGACTCTTACTCCTTCATGAACTCTTAAGACCATCTCATCAGATGGTCGTCTCTTCCCATAATGTCTTCGAAGCAAAAAGTACAGAATCACAGACAAAACTAAGAGAAATCCACATACACCAATGGCAGCAGATAGTATAACAGATATTGTAGAACTTGTCTGGGCTAAAATAATGTTAGATATCAAATAAAGAAAAATAAAATCATCATAGAGCTTTCTATAACACTTATATACAATAATTACAACCATAAACATAGTGGATTTTGGTTGATTCTAATCTAAGTATAATTTTAACATTCCCTTCTCTAAAAAATTTAGCATATTATGAACACACCTTGCCTACTTTAATTTATTTTAGATAAGTCTAAATGAAAACAAAATAGAAGTCATTTTTTATAATTCTTAAATTATTTTTGTCAATTAAATGTCTCTATCTTGAATAAATGATATTTTAAGGCAATTTTTTATTTTTATTTTTGAGTATTTTATTCTTGTATAACATAAAGAATAAAATAAATAGATATTCAATAAACAAGTAATATATAAATATATATATATAAAATGAAGTCAATTCCTTCTTAGGTCAACAAAGAAAAATGTTATGTTAGTAACTATTTGTTAAATAATTAAATCAACATGAATAATTTATCATTAAAAATCATGTCAGGCCAAAACAAAATCAAGTCTGTATCCATTGAAAATAAATTAGAAACCACTGCAATTGTATGAATTTTCAGCACAAATTCAGACAATGCAAATGCATGAATTTTCTAGTCAGTTGGGGTAACACACCACAGATGAAATTTTTTAAAATTTCTGTTATTGATTTATTTTAATTTAAAAGTACTTCAAAATAAAACCAAAAAATCGATTTAAAGGCATCAAACGCAAAGAAAATAAAAAGAAACATTTGATATAATCAGTCAAAAACATGTTAAGTCTACCCCACATTAGCGTGGGGAAAAAAACAAACTGAATTTGTTACTTTTTGGCAGTGGGGGAATAAAGATTTTTAAATTAGTTTTTAATTAATAAAAAATTAACGAATTATTATTTGAAAAATCTCTATTAACTACAAGCGTCATCCACTACAAGTTTTAAAAAAATTATTTAAACTTGAGTGGATGAATAAAAAGTATTTTATTAACAATTAAACATTTGCACAAGATATATACATGAAAAAAGTCTCAAATTATCAATCTCACAGAATGTATTATTGTGAATGTATGTGAATCATTCAACAGTTTTTCAATGCAGTTATATTCAAAATACTTGAGAACTATATAGTCAGTAAAATTATCATTATATGAAGAAAAAATCACTTTTTAAAAAACCAAATCAGAATTTTAATTATCTTATTTATTAAAACTACTGTTTATTTGTTTTGTTTTAATGATTAAAATTATTAATTATTAAAGACAAATTTTTACTGTGTTTCTAATTTAGAAATTGTAATTTTTCTTTTGTTGCACTGATATTCAGACTTAGATTGTCTTAATTTGAATTTTACAACTAGTCTTTCTTATTATTGCCGTCTTTGAGCAAAGTTTTACTAAATACATATTGCTTGAAAAAGGAACTAAAAATTTTCAATTTCAAAACATAATTATCAGAACACTTTTTTAAATATAAATTATCATGTATATATCCATCTAGTTTGGTTATATATTATATACAAATTAAAACAAAAAAATATATTTAATGCAGTAAATCATAGAGTGTGAGAAGAAAATGGTAAAACAAAATGAAGAAAAGATATTACCTTTTGAAACACCTGGAATTCCATCATCAAGAGTTGATCGTAATGGGGAATATGACACTTTAGTTACCTAATTACAATTTTATAAGAATCATTCTCTAAAAATTTAAAATATAATATGCTACAGCATAATTTTTTTTCTTCAAATTTTGAAAACAGAAATATGAGAGAATATATTGTTTACTTACAAACTTCATTTATATTAAAATGCAAAATGATAGGAATATGAAATTTCAATAAGTGAATAATTTAACTCCTTCATATAAATAAAATTAATTTTAAATATATTTGCAATAGTACAAGTTTGATCAGAGAGAATGAAATACTTCCTGCTTTTTTAACAGAACATAAATTTATTTGCATTCTCATTTAATAATTTCAGAATAATCAATCTCACGGAAACAAGAGTTTCTAGTCGTAAAGATTACTTTTCAATTCTACTGAACAATTCTAATTTACAATCAGGCAAGGTTAGGTAAACCTCTCCCCTTTATTTGAGGCTTTGATTGGAACAGATAAGACAAAAATTCTCTGACTTTCCAGCTATCTTACTTCATTATACAGCTATCTTACTTCATTATATATTTTAGATTTTTTTACAAAATTAATGACTTTTTGCTTAGAAAAATATCATCAAAATTTAAAAAACTTCATCCAGAACAATATTAAGGCATGGCATTTGATTCAACAATATTATGTTTTAATCAGAATTCTCCCTCTCCCTCAGCCTGCATTTAATAGTTCTAAGCGTATTATGGTATAATTATATAATTTTAAACTAACTACAACATTATTTACAAAATTTATATTAATATGATCTCAGCATTAAATTTTCTCTACTCTTAAAGAATTATTTTACAATGTTAAACATTTCTTTTTCAGACAAATGGAATTTATCTATTTACAGTAATCTATTTTCCAGAGTTTTTTTTAAAACATAGTTAAGCATTTTGCAAATATCATAAGAATAAGACTAATTAGAAAATAGCATGGAGATAAATCAGAAACTAACTTCATTTAAAGAACTGACAACTCCGACCAAAACTTCATAATCTTTTTCTTCTGATAATGGAGCATTAAAATATCCATTATAAGTTCTTCCATCACCAACAGTGAAAGTTTTGTTTGCTTGTTCAGGAGTAAGATTGGCTGCAATATAATAAGGTAAGCCAATTTCTTGTGAAGTAGAATAATTGCTAAGTTCCTCAGGATTAAAAAGTATTATGTTTCTTTTCTGCACAGGAACAACAAAGTAACTCCTAACAAAATAAAATAAATAAAAAAACATTAGAAAATAGAATAGTGAAAAATTTTAATATAATTATCCACTTGACAATTTTGTCTGAAGACCATTCAACCGCAGGAAATGACACTTTTTTAGATGCCACTTTTCACTCAAAGGGCACTTTAATAACACTTTTTGGATTTCCCGCAATGCCACTCAGTTAACTTATTTTTTATATATAATCCACTGATTGTAAAATAGATTCGAATAAAATGAACTTTTATTTCAACAGCTGAATAAGAACCATTGGTTGTGGTGGTCATTAAAAACAAAATTGAAAAACAGGGTAAGATGGTTCCCGGACCATGTTTTCTTTCATTTCTCTAATGAGAGAAAATGCATATATCTTATTTTCACAAACAGTTGTATCATAAACTGCAGATACTATTTCTTTTGAATTCGTTAAGCTAAAATAAAAATTAGATACTATTTCTTTTGAATTCGTTAAGCTAAAATAAAAATTAGATAGGTAACAGTTAATAGCAAAAGAAATCCAAAAGTTAGTTCAGATTTTATAAATATGGAATTCATCCAAATGATTCTGACAGATATGAAAGTTCTTCAGAAGACTTCTCTAGTGATAACTATTCAAAATATTTGAATTTTCCAATTTGAAAATTTTATTAACTCAAAATTTGGAATATAAAAAATGAGTATTGATAGGATAATAATGTTATATTAAATATATTTATATTATTTTCTTCATATTCTTACCAGAAAGTCAATTTTTCTTAATCCTTTTTTCTTTTAAGTCAATTACCTTAAATAAAATATATTTTTCTCCCCACAGTAAATAAAAATCATTTTAGCTGCTGAGCTAAATTAAACTGCTGATTTGAGTTTTATATAACCACTTAGAATATAAATAAAATGTTTACATACATTATTTGCTTAAAAATATTTCTTTATTTTTTGGCAAAATATGATAGTAAAAAGAAACAATCATATGTTTAACACTGTGAAACTTCTCATTACAATGTTAAATTCAGCTCTTGTCCCCCCACCCAAATATATACATATATTTAACCTTAGGCAACAATGATTTGCTTATAAAGCTGTTGTTTTTTTTTAACTTCAATATTTTAAAGAAATATAAAAATACTATTTTCACAGATAAGACAAATTCAAGAAATCACTGTATCATAAGCTACATCAAAACTAAAGTCTGTAATCAAAAATAAAAATCACCAAAATTTTGCATAACTATGAATGAACATCTTGAAGTTTATATAATTGAACAATGTATAAACTAAGAAAGTGCTTTCAAAGAATTTCATAACTTTTTTTTCTGAAAATGCTTGCAATGTTACTTTATTTTAAATATTAAATAAAGAACATAGATAGAATCTTGAATAAAAATTTTAAGGCATAGAAAAAAGTTTTAAAAAAGGCAGATTAACATATAAATTTCATGAATGCAAATAAAGCATAATAATTTAATCAGCAAATCAGAGAAAATCAATGAATAGAACTAAAATTTTTGGAAATAAATATCCAATACACTAAAAAATTGCTAATTAAAAATTTCCTGATAATTTTATTTTTTTCTAACTAATAATGTAAAACAATATTTTATAACTGAACATTTTGAAAAGGTATGAATAAAAATCTAAATCAGAAACTGTTTAGTTTCTAAAATCAGAAACTGAAGTTTTACTTACGTAATAGGACCTTTATCACTTAAGCCAACAGGTATATTAACTAGCATAGTCTTTCCATTCTTTTCTAATATTTCTACTGCTGGTGGTTCTTCTGGATCTACAAATAAAAATCAAATCCCAGTACTGGTAAATCACTTGAAAATGATATATTGAAAATGAAAGTTTTCTATCATAAAGGTACAGATAGTAAAAATGCAATTGAAAGAGACCTATAAAGAAGAGATCAACAACTGCTAATCCATATAGTCAGGGATTAGCAAATATTGATCCTTCAAGCCTAACTTCAGTTTTTTTTAAAGCTAATAAGTAATGCAGTATATTAAAATAAAACCTTAAATTTAAGTAATAGCAAAAAAAAAAAAAAAAAAAAAAAAAAAAAAAAAAAAAAAA
>JAOUZG010052315.1:3143524-3161778 GCA_026289955.1 Argiope argentata | reverse complement strand
AAAAAATCCAAAAAATCACATAATGAAACTTTTTAAATAAATACTTTACTATTCATGCCAAATTTTAAGTCCCATTTTTAATGGCAAAAATTAACTGTCCCCTTCTCGAAAATTAAAACACACACACACACACACACACAGAGAGAGAGAGAGAGAGGTTTACAGAAAATTTCATTAGTAGCTTAAAATTATTTTTAATGCTTATTAATTTATTTTAATGGAATTATTTATACAAGTACATATTCCAAAATATTTGGAATTCCAACATATAGCTTGATGAAAGGAAAATCATAATTTATATGCAAGAAGGCAAACCACTTATGATGAGACTCAGCTAATCATTTAAAAAACTAAATTTTATAATTACAACTAGTGTACAATTGAAGATAAATATCTAAATTACATTGTATTTTATGATAGAATCATTAAAAGTCAGCTCATTTTAATACCTTCTCTCTCCTACAAAGGGAGGGGGGGAGCAAGAAGGGAGGAGGGGATAAAACAATTTATCAAAGACATTAATACATAATTCCTGTTGATGACAAAGTCCTACATAAAACGGGTAAAAATTTTGATTTTATAAATTTGAGCCCTAAAGAATTAATATTTACTATTATTTTTTGATATTTACTTTTAATTTATTACTTTTAATAAGGGGAATTTTCATCTTAAGGCTATAAGAAAACATTTACATAAATATGAGTCAAATGCTTAGGAACAAACAAGAACACACACATGCATGCAAAAAATCTGGTTCAGTCTATTGTAAGTTAAATTGCAGACAATAATTCAAAAATGCTGGGCTCAAAACTTTTGAAGTCGCCAAACCACAATACATGCTTAAATTAATTTTAAAACACATGTATGTATTTTTTATTTATTTATTTTGCACCCAAAAATGCAAAATAAATAAATAAAAAATGCTGTTTAGACAGAAACTGCTTTTTTTAAAAATTTTGAAACCTAAATGTATAGTATTTTTATGCATGCCTTTTGCAAAATTAGAAAATTTTTTTTAAAGGAAAATTAAAAAATTAGTATATTAGACTAGTCAAACAAAATTAATGTTTAAAAAAATTTCAAAACTTAAAAATGAGTCATGAGTCATCTTAAAAATACATAAAACTATGAATGCTTTATTTTTATTACATATTTGAAATCCAATTCCATTTTTTATTCATAATTAATATAGCTAAATGGTAAACGGTTCAGCTTACATGCAAGCTTTTTTTCTTCTGAATATGAAGAATTAGAAATAATAAAAAAACATAAAAAATGGAAAAATAACTAAAACAATAAAAATAATTTTAAAAAAGCAGAACCAATAAACAGTTATATAAACTTATACCAGTAAATTATTATCCAGTTGGTAAATACCTAAATGATGATTTTACATAATATTATCAGATTATAAAACATTACCTCCAACTTCAGTCCAAACTATTTTGGAAGTCGGATCTGTGCGGCCATCACTTGTAACAGCCCAAACACTGATGTTGTATTTGGTGCCTGGATGTAAGCCAACAAGATCAGTACGGCTGGAACTATTGGAAAAAGTCCATTCATTCTGTTTCAAAATATCTGTTCCAAATGATTGTAGGGGATAGGCAGAAACCTAAGATAATATTATAGAAAAAAATCATGACACACACCCTATTCTTATAAATCTATTTATAAAAATGGTGATTTTGGCCTGTCAATAAAAATTTTCCTATAATATTCCATGCAGCAATAATCATATTTATAAAAAGTCATAAAGCTACCAGAAGATTTAATATTTATATAATCTGTATTTCTTTATTTTGCTTATCTCTTTATAAAGAGTAGTACTTGTAATTTTGCTTATTTTAATGTGTAATCTTTTTTTTTTCTTCTTTTCAATTTGCTATTTCCCCAAAACCATCCAGCCTTAGAACTTCTAAAAACCAAAGTTATAAAGCTTGATCCAATCCTTATTTCAAAGATAATAGAATTTTCCTATATCTCTTGCAAAATGATTAACAATGTCTCATACTTTCATAAGATTGGAATACAAAAGATAATTCTGTTTCATTGATATCTATTATAGAGGAGAGGGGATGAAAAAGGAAATATATTCAAATCTTCTCTCCTTCACATTATGGCACTCTTAACAACTAGAATAAGTGCTTTGAACTTTTTGGACACTTTCCAGGAATATTTGAGCATGATAGGAAATCATGCCAAGTTTAAACAGGCACTGCAGTACAAAATAAGGAAGTTTCAATCATTTAAATGCATGTTATTCTTCCTTTTATTAATAAAAAACAATATTTTTGAACAGTTTTTCATATCTGTATTAGACTCAATATCAATTACATATTTTGTGTGGGGGGATAGCTTACTGAGCTTATTAAACTACAAGTCAGGAGAAATAATTTACAGAACAATTGTACCTAAGAAAAATTATGTTCAAATAAATCTTATGTACTGCATGTGAACAAAATAAAATAAAATCTATGCACTCATATCAACACTTTTACATATAAACTGTGCAGAATTACTTATGTTGTAGAAAGCTCGAGAATATTGAAAATAAGTTACAAATTAAAAGTTAGATTGTTAAAAATCCAATTATTGATAGCATTGTAATTGTTAACTTGAGTTCAGGAAATAGTATATACCTTAGAAAGTAATTAAAATCTGGAATGGCTTCAAGCATATCTAACAATGAATATTTTACTTTATAACACAATAAAAGCAACTTTTATATAAAAAATATGAAATAATTACAATTGTTGTGCTATTGATATTAATTACTTACATAAATTTAAAACAAATGAAAGGAAGGTGATTAATTTTTTGTCATGCAGGATTCTACTTTTTAATTATTTTTTTCCTTCTACGGCTTTCGCTACACTTACAAGTAGTTATTCAGTTTTTCTATTTGATTTGCATTGTTTTTTACATGCATATGACAGGAATAGTAGGTATTTTCAATATTCCAAGTACACAAATGATTTTCAATTTTTTGAATTTGTTTTCAAAAATTAAATGGACTAATACCAAACATCTGCCATTCGGCACTAAACGAGCCCACGTATGGAACTTGAAGTAATTTCTATCTCTGTGGAATGAGCATTTTCAACAGTAACATGTTTCTATCACACCCGCCATAAACATAGACAGTTGTCTAGAAGTGTTCTTGTCATGGACAAACAGTCATTATTCTCATTCAACAAACATGGCAATACTGAAGATAAAGTTACACTTTCTACATATTTAAAAACATAGTTTTAAATTAATAAAAGACTCAATGTTCAGTTTATTGTAATGAAATATTTCTTATGCATCACAGAATTCACCAAAAAAATGTGAATCATATCAGCAGTTTTAGAGTTTGGGGCAATTTATCACTTTGGGAAATTCATTAGGTAACCTTAACATATACTCAATTATTCATTTTTTCCCTCTTTACTTTTAAGTATATAGATAATGAAAATAACTTAATTAAAAAATAGTTTATTGATGTGATAATCTTTTTTAATGAGAGACACCAAGAATCTATCATAATTATTGATGGCAACTAAAAAAACCTTATATAGTAATGACACCTATTATCCAGTTTTATACACTTTTACAAACTTTTATTTATTATGCATAACTAGTTCCAGAAAATACTTCGATTTATTCTCAAAAATCTGATACTTACTTGATATTTTTCGATCACTTTGCCAGGTATCTTAAGCGGAGTCCAAACAACATGTATTTTACTTTCTGTTATATTAGAAACAACTAAATTCGGGCCAGAAATACATGAACTTCCTGAAAATTATATATTTTATTTAAATTTGATGTAGTATTTTTTTATACACATTATTTTTAAAAAATCAATCCAAATGCTTACGTTTAATGCAGATGACTAAAAGTGTTAACAAGGAAATGTATAAAATGTCGAAGTACTTCATGATGCATGAACAACCAATAGCCTTTTCTTAGAGATATAAAAGACCTAAAAATATAAAGAAAAATAAATAAAATTGACATTTTTCAGCAATACAGAAACTTTCCAACAAAAAAAAATCCCCCCCATTCGTATGTTAAACTTTTACATATGTAAAAATACATTATAAATATATTTATATAAAATATAAAAATTGAATTTTATAATCAATAAATTCTAAACAATTTCATAACAGTTAAATTATATTTTGTTCACAGTTGAAATGCTTTTTCTATTATATTCATTCTGTTTTTATTTTGATGGCACTAAAAAACTCAACTTATATATACATATATAAAAATAAGTAAGTAAATGAAAGTATATATATATATATTATATGTTATTGACTATGCAACATGTCTTACGAGAAGCATATTTCATAAAGTCTTGATATTTTTCAAATCACTTGACTACTTAAAGCAAACTAAAGACTTTAAAAATTAATTTTAAATAATGCTTACACTTAAAAACTGTATTTTAAATAAGAAAAAAATATGTTTTAGTGATTAAAAATTTACAACTAAATTCGAGCAATTACGAGGTTGAATTATAAGATAATTAGTAAAGTAAATTAAAGTTGAATTAGGACTGAGAGATTTTGATACTAAGAAAAATTTGTATTTCTAAAATGTAAATTTAACGATTAACTAAGCTAAAAATTTTCTTTCATGCTTCGAATCCGTCAGAAATTCATTTTAAAAAGCTAACTTATATAAATATACTGAAATAAAACGGTAATCGAACGACATATTTTGGTTATATTGATGAAAAATCATTTATTTTTTTACACATTTTATTATTAACGAGCATTCAAAAATCTTAATTTTTTTAAAACAAAAAGAATTTAGGTAAATAAATTTATAAACTTAAAAAATCAGTTTGACATTAATTTTGAAGTGTAACCTCACTCGCATGAGTAATAGGCTAAATTAAGCAAAAATAACCCCTAAAATGAGGGCACTAATTCTTATCACAATAATAATCACATGTCAAAAATTAGAATTTCAAATATAATACCTAAATGCATAATTCTTAAAGCCCAAATGTTTATAATGAAATGGTACTTGTAAACAGTAATAAAATTTAAATTAACAACTATGTCATTATAAATCTATAATAGATCATGGATGTCATGAACACCGTTAAAATTCTTTATTTCCTGGCCCTACCTAAAAACATTTGCAATCTAAACAAATAAATCAATTCGGTTGCCAGATTCTTAAAGCTAAATAACTATCTTTAGAAGCTTATCAAACAGCTTCCATATCAAAATTTATTTTATTACACAGTGGAGTGGAGTCATAATCATGTCAATGATTATGCCGTACTGGAGTTATATCACATAATCATGATAACCAATTCATGATACATTGTATTATCGATGTAGAAATCCAAGATTAGTTGTTTTTATCAACATCAGGAATATTGGGTGGGTTTAATTTAATGTGTTCCCATAAAGATTGATTTCATGATTCTCTTTATAAAGGAGGGATTTAACTAAGGATGTCGATTTTCACTACATAAAGCCAGTAAAAATTTATGTGCATCGATAATCCATCAATTTATGCTGTATTCAGTAAAAAAAATCTAATCTGTTCAAATAGTTACGAGTATCTTTCTTCCTTTGTTTTTAGAGAATAAGGAAAATCATGTGATAATAATAATGAAATAAGAGAAATAAATTGAATTTCATTGCAACAAAGGAAATATATTGGTGAAAGTCATGTATAAAATACTGGTAAGACAATTATTGTATGACGATTAATTCGTTATATTTAAAATTTTAGAATGTTGCAAAAATTCAATTCCGAATCGAATTTAGAAGCTCCAAATCTTATATGTCCCGTAAAGTGTTGATGCAGAAACGTACACTTGCACTTCACTTTAACAACAGTCGACATTTCAAATTTATTTCTCGTGCTGTAATTTCAACAGCTTAAAATTTTTTCGACCTTAATAAATTTCTTCCGAGGAACTTAATTTTCATTTTTCGACATATTGCAAAATGAATGAATTTTCATTTATTTATTTGCTTACTTATCAGTTCTGATAGCAAATAATTAATATTCGCTTGTTTTTTTAGTTGTTCTTTTATAGTCCTTTATTATCAAAGATAAAAATAATTTTCCCTTCTTCTTGAATTTGACTTTAATGTTTTTGTTTTGTCTTGTTTGCATGACCATTGTGGCTATAGAAAAAATTATTTTAATATGATCATCGTGGCGGCATTAAAACGAGAATAAAGAACTTGTTAAGGCCCTATTACACGGCGAAATACCGTCAGCACTTTCGTCGTCAGTTGTCGATTTGTGCTCGCAGGCAACCGGTCAATCAAGATTTCCGTCATCGTCAACTTTTTCTAACCTGCTTGAAAATGTCCACGATAGTGACGGAAATATTGTTTACAAACGAAATTCAACCAATCATGTGATACTTTGGAAATGACGTAGCGTGTCAAGAATGGCGTACTTGGCGCTACTATACTAAAAATGCATGCATTTAATCTTACATATTACTAAATACTAAAAATAGTTTCGGTATCTTTTTCCCATTCTGTGGGGCAACTTGTACTACCGTATGGGGAATAGTTCTCTAGAAGGATCTTCGAACTTGTGATGCAATTTTTAGAGATCCAACAGGATATTTTTAAGTAAATAAAAAAAATATTAATGCTGATGTGAATTGTTTTCTTTTTGTGAAATATATTTGGCCATATTCAGCCTTTATTTATTCAAATAATAGTATAATCTTTTGATGATAGTAATTCCTTAAATAGTTTGTAAACAGCTTCTATATGATTAAAAAATTTTAACTCCAATGTTAGAGTGAAAAATATAATAGTGATTTTAAATTTTGATACTTAGATGTTCCTTCAATGTTGCAGAAATATAAAACATATTTGGTTTTGACAAAAATAGAAAAATGATCATACTTTTATCATTAGCAAAACACTAAATCCCCTTTTGTATGATAGACAATAAAATTTAGGCTTCTTTTTCTACATTTTTTTTCTTTTAAATTTAATAAATTAACAATTAATTTAGAATGATTTCTGATTATACATTTGCATTGAGAAAGTTGCATAGAATGGCCACACATTTGGAAATAGTCAGACTAAAAAAAAAGTGTTTTATTGCTTCTCATTCCTGATGTAATGTGGAGGTTTTTTTTTTTTTTATGTTTGGCAATTTGAAATTTTACGAAAAACCTGTTTTTTATTATCTATGTAAAGATAAATGAAGTTTTTATACTTTAGCTTTTAAAAAAAAACTAAGGAAAATGCAATAACATATTTTGGAAAATTATTTTTGATTATTATTATTGATTGAAAATTATTTAATGATTCCTATTTTTCACAAATATTGGTAATAAATCCACAAAGATTTTTTTAAAAAAGCTCTGGAGTTGCAAATAAAATAAAAAAAAACATTTAACTCATTTTTTTAAAAGTAATTTTAGAAATGAGCGAGACTAAATAGTGTATTGCCTTAGAATTTACAAATATTTATCAAATGAAGAATCCTATTCGATGAATTGTTTTATAATTTTGAACTGATGTGGGGAAATAAAAATTATTTAAAGGAATGATAAATAAAAATTGAGTCCAATATACATTCTCAATTTTTTTTAAATAAAAAGGAGGGGAAAAATATTCAATCAAATTTAAAAGAGTAAAAAATACTTCTTATTCAATGATATGGTGGTAATGCATTTAAATCCTGTTTTTATTTTTAATTAAAATTCCAAAAAATATGTTCTTAGTAAATTTTTTATGTTCCAGAATCAATTTCTTGCCATATTTCAAATTCCTAACTTTAATTATTTGTACTTCACATCTAGAAATAGTAGTTTTTATTTTTATTCTATACACAAAACCTAAAATTTGTCGAGATGGATCCAACAAATATCAGTTTTCATATAGAAAAAAATCATTAGATTTCAAAAGTTATTTAATTTTGTTTTAAATGTATTGGCACTCCTCTTCTGTTTTATTTATAAATTTTTGTTTTATTTTCACTTTTCCAGAAAAATAAGCACTTTTAAGGTACTTAAAATTGATTTTAAAATTTCAGCACTATTTATGATGGTATGCATCTTTTAAGCTTAATTGGATGCACACCCACAAATCATTTTTCTTTTCAATATATTTTTGTTTTAAATTTAATATTGATAAGGTGCATTTAAAGGAATTTATAAAATACAAACACAAAAGGAGCATTTTTTTTTTGCTTGTCATTATTACTACAAAAAAAAATTACAAAACTGTTACTAAGAAAAATTAAAAAGTTTCCTTATTTTACAGAATTCATTGTTACTAATTTTGATAAATTAGAAACAATTGTCATTATTACTACAAAAACTACTACTAACTTGTCATTATTACAACAAAAATAATTACAAAACTGTTACTAAGTATAATTAAAAAGTTTTATTATTTTACAGAATTCAATGTTATTAATTTTGATAAAAACATTACAATTAGTAGAATGACACGATAAATATTTACAATAAATAACAAAAAGATTGATACTATTAGAAATGAAAATGACATTGAAAGGAAAAAAATGGCTAGAAAAGTATTTTCAAATTCGATAAATGTACAACTTGTCTCATTTTACAATCCTGATTATATTCATTGTATTAAGCATTTGAAAAATTAAATTTGAAGCAGAAGTGATCCAATTTCAATTAATTCGATAATGTGTCAATAGAATTGCAATGGACAAATTTCAAGATAGTTTGAAATTTTTAAAAAATTACAGCTATTATTGTAATGCTTTTGCATTCATTGAAGCCTAATGGGATCACTTAAAAAATTATCCCTGATTTAATTGCAATTTAAAGCAACGTCTTGACTAGAATCTCACGAATTATGAAATAAGAAAACTGCCGATATTCACTAAGTAGGAGAAACGGATAAAGAGCGATAAATACATTATAACGTGAACCTAAGTTTTTAGGTTTACCAGACAGCAAATCCTCAAGTGACGTCACTTTCGTCATCGCGTGCAGTCGAAAGTGCTGTCGGAATTTCGCCGTGTGATAGGGCCTTTAGTAGGATTGAAAAATATTATAAGTTGAATAAAGAAAAAAAAAAAAGAGCTGCAAAAATGGATCCCAAAGTAAAATAGCGATACATTTATTTATGTTAAAAAGAAAGCAATCGTAAAACTGGACAATGAATTAAAAAAAAAACTCTTTGGACTCATTAAAAAAGTAAGGAATTTTCTTTTACTTAATAATGATCAAATGGCCCACCTGCATTTTCTATGAATATGGAATTATAAATTAGAGTATCTTAATCGTCTACTCGCACATCATTACAAAGAAGCCGGAAAAAATATTGAATGATCGTTACTCCCCGTATTCTTTGGAGGGAATTATGGTTAATTTTTACTATAATCAACTCTCACTGGCAAGGTACTACTTCGCTCTTTGGAGGTATGTCTCATCATCGGTAACTATCTCTCACACCATTTCGGCACTTAACTGGGAGGCGATAACCAAAACTTCATGGTGGAAGTTTTTCATATTAATTTTTGTGGTTTTCCCTAGGGGAGGGTTATAAATCTGGTAAATAATGCCGCTGAAAAGAAGTCAATGCTGATTAGTTATTTCAATACTATCCTTTTTTGTTGCATCATTTTTATGCTATTGTTACATCTTACATTTATATATTTAAATCATAAGAAAAACCCCAGATGTCACAAGTTAAGATCGATTTTCCCGAATTTTGTAGCTAATAGGAACATATTAACATATGTTTTTATTCATTAATGATTTCTAGATATGAAAACATAAAAGGGAGGAGGTAACCAAAAGAAATTTCAAAACCATTCTTTTTCTATACATTTTATCTATGGAAAACCCGTGACACAGTTTCCCAGCCAGAGCCATTGTACTTTTTACGAATATTTTAATTTTATAAGAAAACTCTTGATCCCTAAATTTGTTATAAATGTTCTTCTACCGCAAATACTAAAGTTTCAAAAGATTTTTAGCAGAGGGTTTTGTAATTGTAAACGTCAGCTTTTACAATTGAACCAGATCCTCTAATTTGCTAACAATGATTAAAAATCAGAAGAATCCACTTTTATTTTTCAAGTTTAATTTAGAATAATGCTTTTTATTGCAGTAAGATGTAATTCATAAAATTTGGCTTGGAATGTCTAGATTACTACTATAAAAAGAAATACTGGACTGCAGGTGGTCTAAGTTATCTATAAAATTTAGAAAAATCTAATACAATATGTTTTTGAATGTTATTACTGTATTATCCAAGCCTTTTTCTTAAATCACTCAAATATATTTGCTGTATTATTGTTCTTCAATTCTGCATTTTGTTTTTATTTTTGTTAAATAAAGTTTTTCAAAATAATAAGAAAGTTGAGAATACATTTTATTATCATTCAAAGAAACAACCATACAAGAATGGCAGTTGTGGAGCAACTATTACATCAAAAGTTTCACTGATTCCATGAGCCGCATTTGTACCAAAATATCAAATGTTGCTTGTCACTTGGTATGATCTCAGCAGGACCTAAAGGAAAAATAATTCGTTAGAAGATATATTATCTTTAAAAAATTTGACTCAAATTAATAATAAAAAGTTGATTCAATTTTTATTGAGAATTCTAATAATAATTTTGACATTCAACTACAATAAATCAAGAACGCGGCGGTTTCAATGAGACCAGTCCCAAGAGACGGTTTCAGTTCTGCAAGGGCGTCGCAGATTTTGAGGTACCTTTTATAATACCTAAACATCGATACTGATTTCAATTTTATATTTATATAATGTTTTTAAATAAATGTAATGACAGTCAGGAATTATAAGACATACAATAGCGGATTTTTCTCAAGTCGATTGTTTTCCAATTTCATTAATAATTTTTTTAATGATAAGTGACGCCTACGGTGATATAGATTCAGTAAAATCTCTCATAGATTCAACAAAAATACTAGATATTAAATAGAGATAAAATAAACAATAAAAGAAAATTTAGAAAAAAAAAGATTGTTAATCCTTACTTTTCGTTATAAGTTCTAGATCGTCTTCGTTCGAGGACGATGCCTTGAACAAGAACCAAAACATTCCATTTTCAGGATCATCTTGTATTCCGGATATGGAATAGATGAAAGGCTTTCCATTTCTCACGCTATACTCGAATCTGGAAATGAAACCGCAATTTCCATTGATTAATATTAATAAAAGAGCTATTTCAAAACAATTTGAGTAGGAAAGAGTATATTAATCCTTTCTTTATTCTATACATATGCTCAGGTTGCCACTAAATCAGATTTTTTTGCTCCTTTAAACATTTAAATGCTAATGTTGTCAAATGTGACTTGGAAGTAGGCAACAAATAATGCTAAACCCTCCTGATCCTAGTGTCGTTTATCCTAGCTAAAGTAGCAAAATCTGTGGTATTTCCCTCATAGTGCATAAAACGATTACCAATAATGGCAACAGTCTCGAAGATAAAAATGCTAATGACAATCGAAAAACTTTCTGTAATATTAATTTCGTCAAATTCACTAGGCGCTGAGAACTTCAAGAAATACTTTCATGATTCATTACGATATTAAACGGACTTCAATTATATTTTTTTATTTAAAAAAAGGTCAAAATGAAATAATTTTTAATAGAAATTGAAACGGTTGTGGTATCAGGATTAACCCTTTGCTCTCGAGCGGCACCGATATGGCGCCCGGCCGATTCGAAGTGGCAACTCGAGTGTTTTAAAACTTTAAATCGAACTACGCTCCTACGACGCTATGTTGTTTTGTAACTGGATCTCCTTATTTACAATCTGCGATAAGATAGTTTTCGTGGACTAGGCTCTGTTTACATTGTATCCAAATCTTAGCTCAATTTAGTTAGTCTCAGCGTAGCATTCGCTTGAAACAGTCTTGGCAGTAAATATAGTATCTAAAAAGTATTTGAACCCTAAAAATATGGATTACTTGTAATATGTTCGCCGAATTTGGCCAAAATTGTTTCGAGTTGCTGGTTCGCGCAAGCGAAAAAGGCCCCTAGTGCAAAGGGTTAATTTTTTCATGAAAGCAACTTCCTTTATTTTGAAAAATATTGAATATTTGCAGAATTTTTTCGGATTTCACGAGGTACTAATATACCGATCGTTTCAAAAGGAATATTGAGATTTTAGCTGTTCTATGGCAATAATCACTATTTAAAAGCATCTATCCAATTCTTTGTAGTCAATACGACGAAATCAAATACAAATTGCTTGAGACTGTGGGGGAAAAAATGTGAAATCTTGAATTGGATCCTCATAGTCTTTTTAAAATTTTATCATGTCAGAACATGATGTTGTTATTGAGATGAGGGTTTGGGCGTCAACAAAAATCCGTAGGCGAAAAATAAAAATTTCAATCCGTAAGCGAAAAATTGAAATTTTATTATTTGCACAAGCCTCTCAGACAATCAGCTTTTAATAACACGTTGCCATTGCATTTACAAGTACTCTGATTTTTTTTTATAAAAAAAATAAGTTAATGGCGACAGCATATAAAACCTAGAAAAATGTCATTTTGAGCACGCGATTATATGAAATGAAATCAATAGGAAATGGGATACTTTTTAAACAATAAATGCGAGACAAAGGTTTTTGGATCGTTTGCAATACTAAAGTGACCCATTCAATGAAACAATGAAAATGAATAAAATATAATTTAACTTGCACGAGCACTTGGTGCTTGGCCGTTCAAGAAATGATGTTCTGACATGATGCATTGAAATATTCACAGCAAATTTCATTTTAATCTTTTACTTATCATTTCATTTAATTAAAAAATACTTTTAGTTAGAATTCCAATAATACAGGTCTTCATCTAATCGTGGTTCAAAATTACAAGAATTATCCCAAAATAGCCTTAGTGCTTTAAAACAAGGTGTTAGAACAACTAAATTAAAATCACCAATACAACGAACGAAATCTTACCTGAATCTGTTGTCTACCCCTGCAGCGAATTCCATGATACGATAGAAGGAACTATTGGTCGGGACATTAAGGGTGAGGATCCTTTCCACTGTCTTATTGTCGCCAATCCATAGCGAGAAACGAACATTAATTTTCTCGCCAATCTGGTTCATCAAGTCTTTGAGAGCTTCCTTCTCTAAATGGGAAGAGATAAATTTATAAGCTTCAAGTTGAGGTTCAAATTACGAATCCTTCATTTGTAGGTTTCAAAAGGTCCTGTTCTAAGGGTAGTGCATCTTTCTCGTGATTTGAGCATTGCGCGTTAGAGACCTGGTTCAAGCATGGTTGTCCTGTAACTAGTGTTCTATTTGTGAGGTGTGTGGAAGATTACCTCTGCAAAATGGAGTTGTGCAAGTGAGTGGGTGAGTGTCATCTTCATGTGAGCTAGAAGTCAGACTTCTGCCCTCGGTGATCAAGAACATTTACCGTCAGAACCCTAGTAGCACACAAATATTGTACAATATTGATCAATATTCACAATATTGTATAATATTGTAAAATATTGTTTAATATAATATAATATCATGCAATATAATATAATATTGTAAAATATGGTTTAATATAATATAATATCGCACAATATTGTATAATATTGTAAAATATTGTTTAATATAATATCATATCGCACAATATTGTATAATATTGTAAAATATAGTTTAATATCATATCATATCGCGCAATATTGTGTAATATTGTAAAATATAGTTTACATAATGTAATATCGCACAATATTGTATAATATAATATAATATCGCACAATATTGTACAATATTTTGCTACAGGATGTGCTACCTAGGAAGATGCAAATTCGACTTAAAACCGCTAGCTTCGTCTGCGGGGATTATCTTGATTGCCACAAGTAACAACAAAAAACAAGTAAGCTGAAAACCTCTAGATACCCTGAAAATCACATGAATTTTCAGGTTGTGTCCAAATGGATAATAAGGTAACTTCACGCCTTCCTTTTTTCTTTTTGAATTTGTGATAAGTTTGAAGTCAAATTGTCGATTGTTCAGGTAATCCAGAATGTATGCTGACTTCTGCCTTCCATATGACCAAGCCAAACACCTGAACTAGAACGAGTTTGGTTCGTAGTTGTCCTCTTGTCAAGGATCCAGGACGAACATTCAAAGAATGATACGTCATATCGAAGAAAACCGAGATTTGCTTATATTTCGAGAACAATATTCACAAGAGTAGTTCTACAAATCCATATCTTTATTTTCTGTTATTTTTGTGTTTGTACATGGCATTTATTTTCTTTTTTATTATTATTAATGCCTTAGTCTCTAATTTTTCTTTCGTATTTTTACAATATTTTTCCGAAATTTGTAATCTCAAACAAACTTTAAGTCTGTTTATGTGAACTAGCATAAGTCTTCAGTTTCTCTCCGATAGTTAGCTTAATAAGACAAAGCCCCTTCCCATTTAAACTACTGTTTGTCCATAAGGAGATCTCTGGCCGACAGTCGTCTATGTTTACGGCGGAAGTTATAGAAACAGGTTACTGCAGGATGAGTCCATTTCGCAGAGGTAGAAATTCATTCAAGTTTCTTACGTTGGCGCGTTTAGCGCCTAATTGGCGGTGTTGATATATTGTCTTTAATTCTTGAAAGCAAATTCGAAAAATAATTCACTGGGCTGAAAATCATTTGCGTTCTTGGAATTTTGAAAAAATATATTATTCCTGTTAGAATAATATAGAAATTCCTATCTGATTAGTATAGAGAGAACAGAGTAAATCAAATAGAAAAACTGAATAATTATTTATATGTCTAACGACTGCACAAGAAGAGAAAAAATTAAGTGGAATCCAGCATGACAAAAAATTAATCTTCATTTTATTTGTTTTAAATTTATGTAACTACTTAAGATCAAATTCTCCGAAGCAAACGCGAAGTAATTTGTCTAATTCAACATAAAAATAATAACATAATTATCGCAATTATTTCATAATTTTTATAAAAGGCTGTTGTTAGTAAAATATCCATTGTTAAATATGCTTAAAACCTCTCCAAAATAAATTTATTTATTTATTTTTGATATATATACTATTTTTCGAAACTCAAAATTAACAATTACATTTTATCAAATTTTAAGGATAATCAAAAGTATGTTAAGCTGAAACTTTTGATTATCGACATATTGAAAAACAGAAAACAAAATCACATTATTGAAAAAATAGAAAATAACAAAAAGGAATCAAATAAATTTCGTAGCTTCAGAAAATAAACTAAATAAAATTCTATAACTTCCCTAACTTACTATTAACTTAAACTAATTGAAATGAAACAAAAAATGTAATTTTAAAATTCCCTTTTTATTTATAAAACACATTAATTATTATTAAAAGAGTGCAAAACTAGCAGAGATCGTGTGACAGTTGTGTACTTTCAATTTAAGGAATTCTAAAACACTGTGACAAGATTCCGTTTCTTCTGAATCGGAATCTGATTCAGTACTTCCAATCTGAATTACTAGTTCATCTACTAGTTCTTCTAAAACCCCATCTTTTTCCCAATACGAATTTTCAGCAAGTTTCAAGCAAAATTCTATAACATTATGCACAAATTTACGTGCTTGTGATTTTAAAGTCTCTCCATTCTTAAATCGAAAAGGTGTTTTAAAGGATCTCAAAATTCAAGAGACAAAAATTATTAAATAATGAAATGCAGTTAATATTAACCAAAGAAAATATTAATAAATTATAAAAGAAGTAAGCTAAGCAAATATAAAGATACGAGCAACTGCGGTAAAAGCGAGAAGACGAATGAGCAATATTTTTTTTTATCGCTTCATTTTTTCGCCAAGATAAAGAATACCCCCGCAGACTTCCGTTCGATTCCACCCATTCGAAATGGATCCTCCCTATCGACGCCTGTTTCTATAACGCCCGCCGTAAACATAGACGACTGTCGGCCAGAGATCTCCTTATGGACAGATAGTACAAGCAGCTCATTGCTTTCGGCTTTCTCTAATTCAATATTAAAATCCCTTAATAAATTTTAACCAATAAATGTCAGACGTCTAACTACAGTCTCAGGAATGTATATAACAGGACCGTATTTCAATATATCGTCCACTTCATGCTCATTACACTGTTTAAATAACCAGGTGGTTAAAGTTGCAGGGGCATGAGGCGGTGATGTGTGTGTTCATGTCATCGTGGTAGATTATATAACTTAACAACGTTTGTTCCAGTTATGTGTACGAAATAGAAAGGAGGAATATTTAAAGGATTATTATTCCATGCTTAGTTCAATAAAAAAATCTGCAAATGCCAACCAGAATGCATTGATTGGGATGAGTGATTCAATCATTGATATGGATTTAACGGCAGCTTTTTTAACTACAGTTTTTAAACAAGCATTTCAATATTAAAGGGTCTCATTCGGTGGCCTCCATTTGAATAACAATTAATACAGAAAACCATCGGGGTTGGAAGGCAGAAACTGAACATTTTAGAATAAAAACACAATTGTAAGTATTAGTTTTAAGGTAATAACCAATAACATGACCCTGAGCATATTCTTTTTTAAAAACGGGACGTCATAAAACATGAATCTAAAAGTACTTACAAGTTATAAGGCTTATTTACTCATATTGCTGAAAGTTCTTTTCGTAAGCCCCAATAGACAAAATTCTAATGTTGAAACAAGGATAAGCCTTAAAATCCCTCTAAATTAAAAATCACGATCAAAAAAAAAATATGAGCTTTAAGTGTTCTCTGCTAAGTGATGATTCTTTTTGAACCAAATCAATGATATTATTTAAGTTTTTTTTTAATATTTGTACCATTTCCCCTTTTTTGCATACATAGTATAGATAAAGTATAGTAATCATCAAAAAAATTCCAACTGAAGATTTCGACGAATTTCCAAGTTTCAGACACCCCTGAGTTCTAAAATCATATTTTTTAGAAAATATTTGTCTGTCACGAATATAACTGAAAAAACGTTTTTGGTCAGACAATTGAAAATTATTATATGGTTCTTACACCAAATTTTATTTCTATCAAATTTTGAGTAAAATCTGTTCAAAGGAAGTTCGTCTGTCCAGCTGCTCAAATATAAGTTAACACGATAGCTACGAAACGAAGAAAGCCAGAAAGTACACGGATTTTACATCTATATTGTTGCTACCAGTCAAAATTTGAGATAATCCAACAACAGGTTGATTATCTATACTTTCTGTACCTTCAAAAACATATGTTGTTGTTACTTATGGCACTTGCACTGATACATCAACAGATGATTTAAGCCTAAGATATACGTTTCTTGTTTTACAAGTAGCGCTATCTAGGGCCAAGAGTACGACTTAGCTATACACACATCACAATCCTTTTTAGGGGGGGGACTTCATCATGCATATTCATTCATTCATCTCAGATCTTAATTTATATCTGGAACAGAGAACGATCATCGCTGACCCACTACATCCAGTGGTATTACTTTCTACATGGAGAACTTTGCTACCACGACAGATTTAACGAGCGCCAGCCGCCACACGCTTAGAGAATCTTTGGCCGATGAGTTTCAAACTCGCAACCTAAGGAAGACGAGTCCACCGCTCTACTAACCAGGCTACCATGGCCTTCAAAAACATATAAAAGCGATAATTCAAATATATAATCGCTTAAATATTTTAAATTTAGTATGGTATTTTGTGATTACAAATGCAATTTTGTATCGAAATCGGATTTTTTTCAATATACTTCTTAAAAAAACCTTCAAACATAAATTCGTTTTCCGGTTATTAACGGGTTACTAGGGATTAATTGCCTAAAAACTCGCCAAGGATGACAAAAAAAAAAAAAGGGAAAAGCTGAATTCAAGCCAAAAGTTAATATTTCGTAATTGATGCACACAATGTACACATTTAAGTCTCTGGCGTGACAAGCTTATTAAAGACTATGATAAAAAGTTTTTAAAAGATAGATAGAGTAGATAGAGTTTTTCTCAACTCCAACTCCAGTTTGTTGAGAAAAACTTTCATTCGGAATTTAGCTACAATGTAGAGAGCTTAGCTAGGTAATACAGAGGTAACTTGCTATACATATAAACCAGTTGTTGCTTTTTAGGAGACGAGGGAGTAGTGCGAGTGTTTTGTATACAGCTAAATAGCATTCAATATTAAATACCATCTATGACAGGAGTCTTGCAATGAGATGAGCTTATGTTAACCAGGCTTCTGTACCCAAGCACAGGTAGGACGTAGTAAGTGTTAGCAACGTTTCCAAAAGAGCCATCCTCTTTCTGTGAACGAAGAATATGCTTCATGGCTTTCTC
>JAOUZG010052315.1:3113310-3133524 GCA_026289955.1 Argiope argentata | reverse complement strand
GAGCCATCCTCTTTCTGTGAACGAAGAATATGCTTCATGGCTTTCTCCTCATCGAAATTTTCTTCATCAGCTTCGCTTTCAGTTGCGAAAAGGGCCTAAAGGAAAAAATCAGTATAGAAAATTTGAAAGTTAACCAAAGAGAAGAAATTGATTCACAAATAATGCCGAATTATAAATGCTGATGTTAACAGGATAAATTTTATTGGTTTGTACCGATTGAAGGTCGTGGTACGAACCCGAGACGCTAGGGCCAGTAGCCGAGTAACATAACCACTATACCAAAAATTCGATTTCGGTATTGTAGATGTTACCAGGCTTATAAGGCTGGAGCTACAGTACTCCCCCACCAGTGAGTCGGTGGTGAAGCGAACGATTTGTATTGCGCCAAGCGTTATGGCGAATTGCTGCTTGATTACGTCAAGTGAGCCTGACGATTTTGTTGCGGGTAGATGGCACCACAACTGTAGCTGGGAGGTTGAGTTGCCAAGGTCACCAATATACCGATTTTAGGTAGTGAAACGAACTTGCGACGCTAGGGCCAGTAACCGAGTACGTAAACACAATACCAAAAAGTCAACTTCTTTATCGTAGATGGTATTTGGCTTATAAAGGCTAGCGCTACAGGTTCATATACTTTATGAAAATTCTGACATTTGCATTTATAAACCATGCAAAACATTCCGTAAGATAAATCAATGGAGCTACTCAAATCGGCAGTTATTTCATGGTTTATAAGTGTTATTTACAAAGAGTTCTGTCAAATGTTAATGATAAATCAAAAGTTTAGCTTCTTTTGTAATACTAACTATACTGACTGTGATGACGTCAGAGACAGCGCCCTCTCACGCTTTGAGACACTATGACCCAGTTAAGATCTGGTGATGACATGTGCTGTGTGCTTTGACCCAAGCTCATATCTATAATCTATACTTCTATTATAAATGTGAAAGTTTGGATGGATGATGTTAGTCAATCATGCCAGAACGGCTAAAGGAAATTGGATGAAATTTAGCATAGACATAGATTATAGTCTAGAATAAGACACAGGATAATTGATTGGGTTAATTGATTGGCAAATTTTTTTTATAATTGAAAACTAACTTTCCTGACAAAACTCTCAATTTCTCCACCGCCAAATGAGTAAGATTTCACTGTTTTCTTCAACGCTAATGAGGTTAGGCTTTCGACTGATTATTTAAGATTATTCTGTTTTAGTGTTTGATTCATTTAAAATGAAACATTGTTAATTAATTGATTTTAAAGATTCATCCTGAAGTACTTTTGAATTAAAATAAGGCAAAATAAAGGAAAATAATTTTTTTATAAAAATGTGTATTGTGTTACCCGAAATGGAGTAGAAAATTTACGCATTCGCATTGCATAGAATTTAAAATTCGCTCATGTGCAGTGTGTTGGAATTGTTGACTGTATTTTCATTATAATTAAAAAGTAAAAAAATTATGCATAAAATACTGTTGTAGCTATCTCAATCTAGACCGATACTTAAAAAAGATTTGATTTTAAAGAAATATGGACTTGAATTTGCTCTTTTACTTTATTTCAGGTTCACACAACCAAATCTTCCAAAAATTAGACTCTTCAGATAGCGAGGTTTCAGTAACGTGTTGTCAGGTTTTTTTTTTAAAATTTAAGGGTTAATTTCTAAGCCAAGATTAAAATAATGCACACGAAGGATGAAGAAACTTCTTAAAAAAATAAAAGATTTTTTTAGAGTTAAAGGGACATATTTACAGAGGGGAGTATTTACAGAGAAATATTAATATTAAATGGATTAAAACATGGCGATATTAAACAAACGGAAAGCTAGATTATTTCTTCTGGGAGGACGTTAGTAGAAGCAAAAACATTATGACTAAAAACATATTACCGAGTAGCCGCGTGGTTTTGTGAGCGGGATCCGCTGACGCTTGGAGACGTCTTTCTTTTATGGATGTTAAGTACCCTCTGCCCGAATATTAATTGGTACAGTTTTTCAAAAGCTCTATAGATGGAGTTGTTCTGGAATGTTGTATTAATTAAAAGTATCGTCCTCTGAGAAATGATCTAACCTTTTACAATTCTCGCTTTGAAATACGTCTACCATCGGATGTTGATAAAATATAAAATGAAGGGAGATGATGGTTAAATAAAATAGCTCTGTGGGATATCCTACATATATAATCTTAAATTGTATATATAAATTATCTGTGTATAGCGTAATTTGTAAATAAATAACTGTTGCACTAATACGGATTTTTTATTGAACCTCTTAATGATTCGACAAAAGAAAGTTTAATGTCGTTCCTCAATAACTTTAGAATATATTATCACACAAAAACTATATTTGTATCACTTCAAAATTCAAAAAATTATCTTCAGTGATTTAAATTTTATTTTAATACTTTCAGTGTTTGAAGACCAACTGGATTGCCGGAATAAACATTTGCTGAAACTTGCAATGAATGCTTCAACATGTGAAAGTTATGTAATTCATATTACTATAGGAGCTTTCAGCCGTTTTAT
The DNA here is from genome assembly GCA_026289955.1 of Argiope argentata. Classification (NCBI taxonomy): domain Eukaryota; kingdom Metazoa; phylum Arthropoda; class Arachnida; order Araneae; family Araneidae; genus Argiope; species Argiope argentata. The sequence continues at coordinate 3,131,001 of JAOUZG010052315.1, read as the reverse complement.
CCATTGTATTATAAACCTTTCTAACTTTTTGTCAGCTCTTTTAAAACTGGAGTTTTAAATAAAATTGTAAGTGATTAAACTTCAATTAGAATAAAACATATTTTTAGTGAATCGAAGCACGTTAATTTTTAAAAAATATTGAATATAGAAAATATAATTGTTCGGCATTGAGGTTTTATGTATGATAAAAAAATCTTGAGTTATGCAATATTTCAAAGAAATATTCAGTAAAAATTTCAGTGATTCTTCACAAAATTCAGTTCTTAGATTTATTTTCAAAACGATTTAAATGGCATGAATAATAGTATTTTATTTTTTTCCCGTATAATTAATAATGCCTCAAAGGAAAGATCTGCACATAATCAGCTTGGTACAGAACGTGTGGTAAAATGTTTTATATTAATTGAAGTTAATTTCTTTTAATTCGTTTGCAAGGACAAGGGTTCAAACCCCGGGCAAGTCACGTTAATTTAAAGATTGAAAATTTGAATTTCTTTTTATTTATTTGTTAATATTCTGGAAGCTTCTAGAACTTTCTATAATCTTCTTCTAGTTATTCCGTAAAGGTATAAATTCTGAGTTCCACAAGCAGTGGAGCCAGTTCTTTTTACTTTGTGACTTTTTATTCCTAGCCTCTTTGTGACAATATACATAAACAAGTAAAGTGACTTTAAAAAAATGTAATTTAATTTTCCTACTTATGCCAACAACGAAAAATTTCCTTTTAGTTATTTTATATTAATTAATTACAATTAATATAAATAATTTTTCAAAAAGTTATACCTAGCCAAAACAAAATCAAGTTCCTATCCGTTGAAAATAAATTAGAACGCACCCAATTGGCGTTGAACTTTCAACGCCAATTGAAGCAATGCAATGAGTGAATTTTCTACTCCAGTTGGGGTAAGGCAATACAGATTAGAAATTTTGGATTTTCCTTATTCTGTATTATTTTAATTCGAAGTACTTCAAAATGAATCCGAAATCAATAACTTTTAATTTTAAATGCATCGAACATTACGAAAATAAACAGAGTATTTTGAAATATACTGCCGGAAACATGTTAAGCCTAATCTCATTAGCACGAGGGAAAAATAAAAACTGACTTCGTTACTTATTTGGTGGTGGTGGGGAAATGAATAGTTTTGGTGAAATAGTTTTTAACTAATTAATAAAAAATTAATGCATTAATAATTGAAAAACTGTTTTAACATCAAATGTCATCCACTACAAGTTAAATATATTTTACTTCAACTTGAGTAGATGAATAAAAAGTATTTTATTAACGATTCAAATTATTGAAAAATAGAGAAAAATTATTTTTGTCCGTTCAAAAATAATTTTTTTCGATTAAAAAGGACATTATTTCAATGCTCATCTGTTTTGTTATTTTACATTAAATGGAAGTGGAGGAGGGGATTATCAAATCTATGGTTGAGACTACAGATTTGCTGAATCATCGTGATAAATCTTGGGAAGTAGCTTGTGGCTAGCTTGACGTGATGGTAGGAGAATATGTGGTGAAAGTTTCATAAGTCAGATAACAACTCTCACACATACACTTTCCATAAGCTTAGCACAAATATATAGTTCATCTTACCGCCGACTCATTCTTGGGGGAGCATGTGGTGAAACTTCATAAGCCAGATAACTTCTACAGTAGACAAATAATAACTTTTGTATAGTGATATAATTCTAACTTTTGTATAATTACTTGGCTGCAAACCAGAATGTTGTGAATTTGGTGATTTCTATCCAATACCCACATGTACACATTGGAGGTCCGAGAAACATAATAAACAACCTTCGTAGAGATGTTGTGGCACCCTCTACCGGCAGCAAAAGTTGTCAGGCGCACTGGAAACAGCAGCCAATATTACTAAAAAAAACTCACACACACTCGCCATAAGCTTGACGTAAATATATCGTTCGTCTTACCGTCGACTCACTAGTGGGAAAGTATGCGGTGAAGGCTTCATAAGCTATATAGCATCTACCTTACACAAGTAATTGCTTTTGTATAGTGGTTTTGTTACTCGTCTACAAATCCTCATGTTGCGAGTTCAGTCGTAGAGAAATAATCATATTCCCAGAAGCTACAGTATTCTCTAATTTTGCTCACTAAATATTTGATCTATTTGGCACATTTTATACTCTGCTTTAGAAGACTTACTTGCATCACAAGAGCTGTGGTTTTTAGATTTTCAACAGTGCCGTTTCGATACTGGTGCTTTTTGAGTTCCAAAGTAAGCTCTCTTATCTCAACCAAATCAAATACTCCGTAAGGTTGTTTGGCTGCACACGCTAAAGCTAAAACAGCTAAAGCTTGAGTATCTGAAAATATATATTTTAAAAAATGAGTTTCAGTGAACTGGAAAAGTAGAAATAAGTAGAAATCTCTATTAACAAGCGATGTTTTGCTATATTTGTATGCTGTTGCTTCTCAGTATTCTGATTGTCGTACAATATCATGAAGATGTAGCAACATTATTAATAAGCATTCTATGATACCAATCCTAAGTTTTGAAGTCTTGACAATATCTAAACAATTGTCTTTCATTTCGGCTTGAAATCGAAATATTTTTGTTTGATTACTATGCCAGATCGAGTTCTAATCATAAAAATTCCAACAAGAATTAAGTCTATTTCCTTTTTGTATATATCGAATTTTTTGGTAAAACAAAATGGAACAAAACAAAAATTTCGGAATTTCTTCTCATGAAAGAAAATTTTTAAGTTCCATATTTTTACGCTTCATCATAAAATAAAATTATTTCACACAATTTTATTGGTAACTAGCCGCCTTTGGCGACCAGTCGGTTCGCCAACATTAATGCCGACTAAAGGGTTAAATCATTTTTATATATAACTTGGTCTCATAATAAATTTTTCAGCAAAATATTTTAAGCTTCAAATTTCGATAGTCATATAACTCACTTATACTATTATGAAGGCCTTAAACAGTCCTATCTTTGAAATCCGCATCTCTCTCTGATTTTCTATCAGTGCACGTAAAATTCACTTTTAAACTAAATTGAAAATGATGAAACCTCAATTAATACAACGCTTAGTATTAATGAAACTTCAATTAATATTAAGCATGTCTTTAAATAAAACTAAGAACTGAAAGCAGAATAGTCCGACATTGAATATTTATGTTCAATACAGAAATTGAAACATTCTAATTCTTTTTTATAATTTATAAGATATCAAGGAATTATTCAGCAAAAATTTCAAGGTTAATTGAAACCTTCAGTTTTTAATTTTATTTTTAGTTGTATATAAATGTTCTGAATAATATTTTTTTTTAGGTTTATAAATATATTTCAAAAAATTATGGTTTAAATTCCTTTGGTCTTATAGATTCATATTTGTAAAATATTCTTACTATTTCAACTTCTAAATAAATAAATAAGCATTTCTATCTTCTTCAAATCTGGCTAATTTATTCAGTTCTGAATATTGAAAGTTTAGAACAATCATCATTATCATAATCTAGACCAATTATTCTAGAGTAACCTTGATTGGCTTCTTTGAGATCTTGATAAAGTGATCTAAAATCGCCAATTTTTACCGTAATAGTTATATTGAAATTTTCATAGATCGATCAGCTTTGATGATTGATTTAGTTGATTGGATTTTATTTAAGGACTTTTGTCTCAAGAATTTATTTTTATTTAAGGACTTATTGTTCCAAGAATATTTTGTTAAATATGATTCACAGAGCAGATGATGTATGTAAAAATTTAATTCATCAGCATTTTTTCCCTAAATCTATAATTATATATTTCACTTGGACCAATTGCTAGAGATTATTTATATCTCTCCCCAAAAAATTAAGAAATTAGATTTTGGGCTCCGATTACAGAAGATGCCTTGTAGATGTTAAGCCATATTTGCCTTAAATAAAATTGATTAATTGGATTAGTAATATATGTATAGTTAAATATCATTGAAAACGTTTCCATCCATTTATTTTCCAAAATTATCATGTTTTATATTTATTTCATTTTATACAGACACGTGCCGAAAATGACATTTTTATATGTTTAATTTGGAATGATATTTGATTTATTTTTTCTCGTGAGAGAACACGATATTATTTTGGTAGAAAGTTTTGATGTCTCTGAAATATGCGAGTAAAGATAGTTTTATATGCTTTTACAAATTTTGCATTGTTAACTATTACGTATGCTTGTTTGAAAGAAGATGCGTTTTTATTTCGCATGATTCATTAAAATGCGGAGAAAAATTACAATCACGAAGGTGAATTCTTTGATTTGCACAAAATATCTTCTTCACATTGCTTTTTGTTCTTCGTTTCTTCGAAATGACGTCATTTTCAAAGTTCGTTTAAGATTTCTTGCTTTTAAATAATTAATCTCGCTCTCAGAAGATTATCGTTTGGTGCTTTTCTAAAAATTCTTTTTCAGTTTTAACTGTCGCAGTTTTGTAATATATTTTTATTTTGTATTTTTATTTATTTTAATTCTTTAATTGAATTATTAAATTTGATATTGCAAACGATTTTCACTTGCATTTATTGTTTAAAAAATATCACATTTCCTATTTAATTCATTTCATATAATCACGTGATGAAAATTGTATTTTTCTGTTTTAATTTTGGTAGTAATTAACTTTTTTTTTAAATCAGAACTTCTGAAAATGTGATGGCAACATTTTATTAAAAGCTGATTTTTTTTGAGATCCTCGCGAAGATAAAATTTTATTATTATTTTTTTTTGCGAAATAAATTGTTGAAAAAAAACGATTAAATTAAATGTTTAAAAATTCATTAAAAATAGAGTTTCAATTCGTAGGTCAAAACATTAGTATCATTGAAAAGCTAATTTTTTGCGCTTTAACTTGATGCAAAAATCAATTTTGTGCTGTAATATTTTCGGAAGTTATAGCGAAAAAACTTTAAAATTTGGTTTATTTTTTAATTAATTAAAATTTTAATTAAAAATTCAAAAAAAGGGCTCCGAGGTGCACATTCCCGGCACCCAAGGTATACATATACCAAATTTGGTAGCTGGAGGTCGAACGGTCTGGCCTGTACATCGCCAACAGACACACACACACACGCACATTGTGCTTTATTATAAGTAAAGAAGATAAAGATAAAGATAAAGATAAATGAAAACAATCTAAGATTATGGATTCTTAGTTCGATAGCAACCTGAAACTTTCAAATTCAGTACTCCAATATAAATATATGAAAAAAAATTAAAATTAAATCTGCTATGCATATTTCAATGCATCATGTCAGAACATAATTTTTTGAATGGCCTAGAAAGTTAAATTATATTTTTATTCATTTTAATTGTTTTATTGAATGAGTCACTTTAGTATTGTCAATGATCCAAAAAACTTTGTCTCACCAAAATTGTTTAAAAAAAATATCTCATTTCCTATTTATTTCATTTCATATAACCGCGTGGTCAAAATAGCATTTTTCTAAGTTTTATTTGCTGTAATCATTAACTTATTTTTTTTTAATCAGAGCTTTTGTAAATTCAATGGCAACGTGTTATTAAAAGCTGATTCTTTCAGATGCTCGTGCAGATAACAAAATTTTTATTTTTCGTCTACGGATTTTAGTTGACGCCAAAAAACCTCATCCCCAAAACAACATCATGTTCTGGCATGATAATAATAATAATGATAATAAACTAAACCATTTGCATCCAAGGATTGATGACATATCAGCATTTTAAACAATTTGCTTGAATATTTTGAGTTCTTAAAATTAAAATATTTTTTGACAGGAAATTGAAATATTTTTGGAAAAATCAACAATTATATTTAATAAAATTTTAAAAAATATATTACAAATTTTTTTTTAAAAATTTGATTGGCCTCTAAGAACTAATTTAGATCCTTAATGAGATATGAATGACATTTTTTATATGTATATAGTGTCCCCATATGTTATGGAATTTTCATGTCCTTATGATACTTAGAATCGCAATATGACATAAACATACAAAAAAATTACATCTACAATATTTCAAAAGTGTGCTGATCTTAAAATGCTCATCGTTTTGGTATTGACTGCCTGATTTATTAACCTATTTGAAAAAAAAGAAAGAAAAGATAATTGAAAATTGCAAGAAATATAATTTTAGGGTATCAGCTCCTTTTTTTTTCTGGTGTACTGTATACGAGTCTGCAGGTTATCTACTTGTTAAATACTTGTTTTTAATGATGCTCGCAAAGAAGAAATATCTATCCGAACACCATTAGGGAAAAGTATCCGAATACCATTAGGGAAAGGTATTTAGGTGTCTTTTGAGTCTTTTTACCTGTCCAAAACTCTCTCTGAGCTTTCCAGAACGCCCCGACGAGTTTCTCGATATCTCTCTCGGTGATTCTTTCGCCTGCATTGCACAGGGCCAGCATCACCGAAGGATTCGTGTAATTCTGAAGGTCCACGCGCCTGCGCAGTTCGCCGACCAAGTCCAAGACGTGGAACTTCCTGGGATCCGTGCAAGTGACGAGGAAGGCGTTGACGTAAGAGGCCAGCTCTGTGCTGGATATGTCCTCGATTTTCTTGCTATTGAATAACAAAAAAAAAGTAATATAAAAAACAATTTTTTAAAAAGCAATTCCTGCTTAAGTTATCAGAAAAAATCTAGGAAGTTAGGAAATTTTTTATTTTAGTTACTTTTCCTTAAATAATTAAATTTGTTGTTGTTGTTCTCGTGTTCTGCTTTACAACGGAAGGAGGGGCGTTGGAGCTTCAGATGGTATGGGCTAGTGAGCACCATGCAGAAGTCTGACTTCTTGCCCATATACGTCACACACCCTTTTTACGAGAAGGGCATCATTCATGCATTTCGTTCGTTCAAGCACGCACACACACACACACACACACACACACACACACACACACACACACACACACACACACACACACACACACACACACACACACACACACACACACACAAGATGCAAATACAACGCCTTACCAACCAGACTATTCGGACCTAATAATGACAGTTCTATAATAATTACAATACTATCTATGATTGATCAAAAAAATTATACTAGAGTTGAATTTTCAACGCCAATTGAGACAAGGCAAAGTTTTCTACGCTAGTTGGGGTAGAGCAATACAGGTTAGAATTTTTTAATTTTCTTCATTCTGTATTATTAAATTCGGACATACTTCAAAATGAGTCAGAAAAATCGATTAATTAGCAATGTTTACTTTTAAATTCAACAAACAGTAAGAAAATAAACAGAATTGTTGTTTGAAACGCAAGTTCTTTTCATGAGGCATCTGTGCTGCATAGTATAGTGAAGAATGTGCCGGGATAGTTTAGTTGGTAGGGCGTTGGATTCGCATCCCTTGTGTGAGTTTGAACACCATCGTCCGAAGACTCCTCGTGTATGTGGTGGCTGGTGCACGCATAAATCTGTCGTATCCACGAAGTCATCCATGTCAAGACAATACTACCGGGGGGGTACTGATGGTACTGGTTCAGAGGTGATCGTTCTCTGATTCAGGTCTGAATTACGATCTATGAATAAAATGCATGAATAAAGTTCACCCCTTAGAAAGGATTGTGACGCATGAGTAGCTAAGTCGTATTCTTAAACCTAGATGGCGCTAATGAAACAAGAGACCCTCTTTCGGCATTAAAAAATTCTTTAACTGCGCTTGTCTGAGACAAGTGCCGTAACAAACAACAACAGTGAGAAGAATATATATTTCGTTTTTTTTTCTATTGATAGAAACCAAAATTTGATGCAGAAGGACAATTCTAGTAATAAGATCGCCCATCAAATTTCGTTTATATATGTTGATTCTTTTAGTATTTATCGAGTTTTTATCCGTGTGAGTGTAGAGAAATAGAAAGATGGCAAATCCTTTTAAAGATTAGATTTAAACTTTGGCAAAAATCTGCACATTAGATTTTAAAATTGTGTATTTAATTTAATTAATCGTTGCATTTTTAAATTATCGCTTTTGTATGCAAGTAAACGCACATATTGATAAATGGCAAATACGTTTTTTAAAGTTTTGATTCAAATTTTGACTACAATCTGCAATTTAAATGCCAACATTGTGTACCAAATTTCAGTTATAAAAGTTGATGCTTTTTTTACTTTCTTATATACGCAGTACAAATAACGTATAGTCAAAAATTCGAACTCAAAGTTATGACAAATCTCCATGTTTTAGACCTACTTTGGTTCGAAAAACATATTATTGAAAAATGTTCCGTTTGTCTGTCTGTGATAAAGACGGTTATAACTTGGTACACGTCTTTACACCAAATTTGCAAAATTCTGTAAAATTTTGAGCAAAATTCATTCAGGGGAAATCAGTCTGTCCGTCTATTCGGATATTAGTTAACAATTACAAAACAAAAATAGCTAGTTAAATATAATTCGATAGATTAAACATCTACGGGGAGACAGCTTTAAAATTTTGAGCGAAATCCAACAGCGAGTTGACTGTCTGCCGGTCCATACTTTTAAAAACATATAAAAGGGATAGTTAAAAATTACAAAGATGTTACATTTGAAATAGGATCTGAGAACTACTAGTGCAGTTGTGTGTCATTTTGTTTCAATCGGTTTAGAAAAACGTGCCTGAAACCGAAATTCGATTTTCGGATTAATTAGCCGCATGCCAGTGATTACTCGCCAAATAACTCGCCAAGGATGAGATGAAAGAATCAGCAAAAATGCTAAAATAATTTCAAAAATTAATATTTTTTTAAAAATGCCACGTAAAACGTTATCTAGCATGAAGAATTTATCATAGAGTTTGCGAAAAAGGTTTAGAGATATCTAACGCTAGTGTGAGTCACTGTGTTTACATTTACGGGGAAATACAAATTGAGATACAGAGACCTTCAGAACCTTGACCGTATTTAGTTAATAAACTGCACATTTGACGCTAAATCTATGCCCCAAAATTTACTATCTGGCTTTCTGTCTTTTTAGTTATCGTGTTGCACTGTGCTTATGTAGCACTAGTCTTATGAGCCAGATAATAACTACGATGCCGAAGTCGACGTTTTGGTAAAATGGTCATGTACTGTAGTGCTAGCCTTATAAACCAGATAAGGCTTGACTACGACACTGAAGTCGACTTTTTGGTATTGTGATTATGGTACTACATTGTGACGACAACGCAACTCCTGCAACAGTTGTGCCGCCATCTACCCGCTGCAAAATAGTCAGACTCACTTGACGTAAGCAAGAAACAACTCGCCGTAACGCTTGGCACAATACAAATCGTGTGTTTCTCCGCCGACTCACTGGTGGGGGAGTACTGTAGCGCTAGACTTATAAGCCAGATAACATCTACGATACCGAAGTCGACTTTTTGGTATAGTGATCATGTTACTCGGCTTCTGGTCTTAGCTTCGCGGGTTCGTATTGAGACCTTCAATCGCTACACTTGGACAGAGAGAGAGATTTTTCCTAATAATGCATTCCGTTCAAAATTTGATTAAAAAATTCCACAAATTTAGTGTAAAGTCAAGCATTTTCAATATCGTTTGTTCAAAGGGCTTATGAATTATAGTTTTCATAGACAGACAGACATAATTCCTAAATATGTTTTGTGTATTCAAGGAGCCTGAAAAATGAAGTTAAGATCTCGTGTTTGCATTTTTGGTGATTACTGTACATTCTCTATGTGCTTAGTATACGAGAAAGTAAGCAAATAATTCAAATTATTGATAAATTTGAGACCAAGAGTCGAAATTGGATGATGTAAGATTCATTATAAATTATACAAAGAAAAGAGGTTTTGCCTTTATTTATGGCAGTGGTTAAAATTAATAGGATTCTTTAAAATGCATTTTATACCCACAGAGCTAGCCTGGATAAGATATCTATGTTTATTTCATATGATATCTCGCCTGGGATAGTTCCGTTTTTTCGGAAGTTAGAGTCATTGGAAAGGTGTAAGGCCACGGCGATCTTGCCCACATCGGAACCCCACTTCCCAGTGGGTTGATCTCCTCTCCTCAAATGATGAAGCCATTTCTGAGCTCGGTATCTTGATTTTTGAAGAAAAGTCAGCCTCAGACTTTCAATATCATCATCTGAAAGAGGGTTTAAATGTTATCATTTCATAGGGAAACATTCCTTACTTGATACTTGCAGTTTTATTTCATACTAGCCGCCTTTGGCGACCAGTCGGTTCGCCAGTATTAATGCTCGCTAAAATTTTCATATAATATTTTACGTAGCTGTGTCTCATAACAGGTTTTTCACCAAAATATTTTTAAACCAAATAAATTTTGATAATTATATAATTCATTTATAGTATTTTCTTCAGATGTTCTATTCATTGTACTACTCATCTTTCTGTTTCTATCCGAGCAATGATTGTCCCGGAATACTTACACGGTGGAGGGAAAGTTCTAAAATTCTACGTTTTTATAGAATGAGATTCAAATTTTCATAAATGTAAACACACTAAACAAATAAAGACACAATTGGTTTTCGAGAGATGCGAAAGTTTAAAAACAGCTTGGAAAATGCCGCGCACAGAGGAAATGATAGTGACACACACACACCCTTCTTTTCTTTCTTTTTTTTTCTTCCCTGCCCAGACTTTATTTTGAGCAGGCATAAATTAAATATCCATACAGACTAATAATAAAAGCAACTATTTTCTTTCTATTTTAGACATCACGTTATCTATAAATGAAAACAACTGACTTCGCCTATTTCTTTTTAAACAAATCATAATTTATTACTTCCTGTTATCATTACTTAGTTGGTTTAGGGGAAGGAAATGAAAATTTTTGGCGGGAAAGTAAGAAAAGTGTCGTTTTAACTATTTTCATCGCAGTTTTTTTATTTTTTCTCTCCATAAGAACCCTTCTCGTATCTTAACGAAAATATTTTTAAAAAATTAGCCGAATCGGTCGAGCCGTTCTCCAGTTTTGTGCTTAGCAACGCATTTCGAGTTGCATTTTTATTAATATAGATATATCTGAAATATGTATTTAACATTTATTTATTTAGTGAGATAATACACCGCAGTCTAAAAAAAAGTTGTGCTTTTTACTCTTATTCAAACCTGCGAATAACTGTTCTCCCATCTGGAAATAAAAAGGATTTTACAATCTCAAGAATACAATGACGAGATGAGCTATTCCAGTGCATTCGAAGACGACAAAAGAGAATCTATAAAATGCTAACGTAGGCGGCAGAAAAATAGCTTATTACTAATTTCCGAATTTTGATATTCAAATATAAACAAAACGTCATGCGAATTTACGACTGCTTCCTTTAATTAAATTCTTACATCTGTACTGAATCAAACGCTTCACTTATCTAATTAATGAAAATGCAAAATATTATTATCAATGTTTTGACGATAGTTCACCAAGTCCATAACAGGGCATTCAGTCAGAAGAGAAAAGATGTAAAAGAAATAAAAGGAAAAAAATTGACCACTTTCTTTGCAGTATTTCAACGTACCTTTTATTTCGAAATATATGCACTTCATGATTTGATGTAAACTTTTTTAATTGAATAATTTTAATTTATTCTTATCAATTTGCTATGTTTAATTGCTTTTTTTTAAAAGAAATGCATTGATAATTAAGAGCCTAAAAACTCAATAATCTAGGCGAATAGGTCGCCAAATGCGGCTAATATAATATATTTAAGAATTTAGATGAGTTATCATAATTACCCTATACTGAAACTCAAAAGAAAAAGTTACCGTTGTTTGCGTTGACGTCGATAATAACAGTGGACTGTATTAATTCAAAATATCTACAGGTTTATTTACATTATGTACAATAAGATTATTGGTACAGAAATGCATGTGGGTTCATTTAGTTGTGATGCTAAAGGAGAGCATTAAGTGGCGGCTGCGTTGCCGCTAATAAACACAGACTCTTGAAAAATCCAAAACTGAACTAACGCACAGGAGGCATTGCACTCTCACCCCTGGGTGGGAAGGAAGCTCAAGGGTTACTCTCTTATGAAGAGCGCCAAGAGAGGGCTTTGGCGTGAACAACCATTAATATGTTTTGAACATATGAGCTTTAAATTTCTTTTGCTTTATCCAGCAGTTTCTTTTGATTTTTAATAGAGATAGAGATAGATAGATAGATAGATAGATAGATAGATAGATAGATAGATAGAGATAGAGATTGAGAGAGAGAGAGATGTCTATATGTCTATATTCTTGAAATTCTAACTTGCTTATTAAATGTTGTAAAATTTATAACACTAACCTCACCATCAAGTTAATAGTCAATGCTTTCTTTCTTGGGAGCCATGTGAAATAAAGAAATTTAGACATATTATCTGGGAGCCATGCGTAATAAGATATTTTAATACTAGGCTTAAATGATTCAATTTTGGAAAAGTTTATTCTCCAGAAACACCAAAATTGACAATAAAAGGTTTCGAAACCGCACTTACATGTGCAGATACTACTTCTAAAATGGGGTCGTCTAGTTCTGAAGTATTTTTATTTTTAAGAATTTGAATACTAGCCAATATTTATTGATGTTAGGGTAGTAGCTATAAATATGATTCTGGTAGAAATATGTTCTGAGAACAATTTCATTATTTTCCATCTGTTCTCTAGCTTATAGACATTACATTTCTTGAACTTCACAGCATCTTGTAATTACTTCTTTTTACTTAGATGGTTTCATACTGCTATTGTTGAGTAGTGATAAATGAGATATACAATAATTGTATGGGGTTCTTCTGTTGCTGAACAATTAAGGAACCGTTTATCCGAAAGAAGATACAATCCTCCTGAATTACAAAGCAGGACCAATAGCAATAAATAACGGAAATCTTAATAACCGAAAATATACTCTGTAATTATCCAGATGGATTTCAGCACGAGAGTAGTTTCAAGGGAGTAGTACGAAAAAACATATTTTTAAAAATTTAGTCACAATTTTTGGTATTTTTGATAATTTCAAATATAGGATATATACAGTCATGTCTATAAATTAAGGATAATGTAAGTTCAGGGGAAATAATCAGAAGAAAAACAAACGTGACTTATTTGTAAAGGCTATTTATTAAACAAAAGGTAAAGAGTAAAAATGATGCTATATATTTGATATCATAAATAAAAATTGCAATTTTTTGTTCTCTAGAATAAATTACAAAAAAAATTAATTAAAAGACCCAATATTACATGGTTGGTATGTGGATAAATACATAGTATGTCTCCAAGACGATGCAATACAATCCGCACAGCGCCAAAGCATTTGAGTATCAAATTATCGATCCGATCTTGGGAAATATTTCTCTACTGCTCAAGTAATTCTCTCCGAAATTCCAGTAGACATGCAGGAGGAGGTTGACGGGTTTCAACTAATCGGCTAAGAAAGTCCCACATATGCTCTACTGGATTCAAGTCAAGTGATAATGCTGGCCAATCTATACAAGTGATATCCTCCGATCGAAGGCACGCATTTACAATGTTTACACGGAGATGACAGTCGTTGTCATCCATAAACACGAATTCTGCACCCATGGCACCCCGAAATAAACGTGCATGTTGTTCTAGAAGGACATCCCGATATATTTGGTCTTTAATGGTTTCAGTTTGAACATGAAGGTCATTTATGGAACTTAGAATAATTCCTGCCCAAACGAGCAATCCTGCATCACCGTAACAATGTCATCCAATGATGTTCTCTTGGTGGTAGCGGGTACTTGGCACTCTCCACATGAAAGTGCGGCGGGAATCAGACTGCAACCTAAACCTGGACTCACAGGAAAATACCACACAAGCCCAATGAAGTGAATTCCACAAAGCATGCTCTCTATTCCAGACTAACCGCAGACGGCAGTGAGTTGCAGTAAGTGAAACAAATCTGACAAGCCTACGAACATATAGGCCAATCTGTCCCAAGCGTCTATACATGGTCTTCCTTGAAACTGTAGTACCAGTGTCTGAAGGGAGTCGATGGCACAGGTCTCATGCTATGTTCCGTCTGTTTCTTTTGAAAGTAACTGCCAAATACCTATCTTCATTTGCCGTTGTAACTCGGGGGTGACTTGTGCTGTTACGTCCACTCCCATTATCCCCATATTGGAATTGTTGCCAAAGTTTGGAGATGACACTCTGGGTGATTCCAAACTTCTCGAATACTTCCAGCTGGGTACGCCCACATTCCAGACAGCCGATAAGTCTACCATTTAAAAAATCATCCCAATACGTGCTTTGTGTCATAACTATGCTGTTAATGCATTGAAAGACGAAATTTTTTTCCTTGCTTGTGTTCCTTATACATTGTTATCTTACACTCTCGTCATTGTGACGTACTTTCGGTGATATTTGGTGGCTCCCTGAAATTTGCATATGATTTTTCATGATGTGTAGTTATTTTACAGCTGATATATGTATTTTAAAGTTCGATTTCCGTGTGACTTTCAATTATCCTTAATTTATGGATTTGATTGGTTTTATTAATACCAAACGTGATTAGAATTAGTTTAGATACGAATTTGGATCGTTTTTTTCTTTCAAAAAGAAGACTAACGGGGTACCTAGTTCAACAAAGATCTTATGTTAGGTCTTCATAGTTTTATGAGAAACGTGACTTTGAATGAAATAACTGAACTGAGAACATTCCACAGGAAGATGGAGAGTGTGCAAGTTATGACGGAGGCGAAGAAATTGTAATGTCTTGATCTTGTCAGATCAAATAAACGGGTAGCGTTTTAACACAAATGTTTTATTTATAGCTTATATATAATAAAAAACAACTCGTCCTCGTCTAGGGAATCCCTCAAAATACTTACATCTGAGTTAACAGTTCCTCGGCTAATACAAGGAAAACCGACAGTCTGTTGGCGCATCCGGCTACTGCAGTGGTAGCTCAAAGGATCTACCGATATATCTCGGATAGATCTTTAATTAGAAGTTCGAAGCTTCTCTCAAAAGAAAAATCTCCTGTAGACCTCGAGATTACGAATCTCTCCAACTCTTCAGTTCCTCAGCTTCTCAGCTCATCATTCTCTTTTAAAAACCTTTCATTTTATTCTCGGTCAAACTCCACCTCTCATCCACAATAAGGAAAGATTTACATCTGGAGATTTTGACACGATTTCTTTCTTTAGAGGGCCGTAAAAAGCACGTGTAGCTCATCATCTGGATTCGGTTCAAGTCCAGATGAACCCTATTAAAGGGGAGAATCTCCCGTTTGGGGGAATCACAAGCGAAAAGAGTCAGAAGGAAAAGAATCATCCCACAGATGTAATAATGGTCAAACAGTTGACTCTTAGAAAGGGAGAGAAGTTCTGCAACTTCTATACAAAATGAAAGGCATGGCAAGGAAACCAAACATTGCCTTAGTGGGTGAAGTCTGCCAATCTGAATTACAGGCTATTTCAGGGATGAAGCTCAGTTTGAAATTAGAACTCTGGAACCTGATATTTGCTTTTATAAGAATTTTGATATCATTTATATAAATGAGACAGCAAAGGACAAGTACGAAATTTTTTTAAACATTCATTGGAAGGTATATAAATTTTCTTGCAGACAATAAAATACCTAATAGTTATAGTATTCGAAGAGTTATAATATCAAGGTTTGGACTACAAAATGTTTCTTCCCGTGTTGTCTTTCGAAAACGAGGCATATTTCCTCATTCAACTTACTTTTATATTGTTCCATCTTAAATCAAAAGCAAATTCTTATTTCATTAGATATTAATGATTTTATTGAAGGCTATGGAAATAATAATGTATAAATGATTGCACTACTAAAGAAATCTCGAGAAAAGAAGTTACAAATTTCTCAAGTTTCCAATCAGAAGCGTGTCAGTTGTGGATGTATAATATCATGAATTCTGTAAGGTGTAGGTAGTTTAACTTCTTGGAAAAATTTGGAATCACGACGATAGTATTTGGTGACAGACTAGACGATTTAAGTGGGGACAATGTCGCGAAATTTCTTCTCTTTTCTGAAAAATTGAGTCTAAAGATATTAAAATATTGCTGACAGTAATAACTGAAAGAGTTATCACCATTGGGGTTTTCATGGAAGAAGTGTGAGAGAAATTATCGGTGCTCTTAATATTAACTAAATAACTGGAAGAATCCATCGATTTACTGCAAAGAATCTTGCGTTTTTTCCCCAATGCTCTGGGACTGAGGCTGTGCATTATTGTTGTAGTCAAAAGAAGTCTAAATTGTCTTCTATGGACTATATTCTTCTAGACAACTTCTATAAACTCGCCTACTTCTGCAGACCTTTAGTTTTGTTAACTGAAAACATTTGTAAATAACTACTACAAATAAATTTCGGTTTGTGCCGTTTTAATTAAATGTCCACTTAATCCATAAGTTATTCAAATACATACAAAAACACATACTTGGTTATTTAAATCATGAATTTCCAAATCTGATTCTCTACTTTAAGTTTGGAGAAAAACCGAAAGGGTGGATTCCAATTCTTTAGCTTTCAATGAAACTATTGATTATTATATTTCATTTATTTTCTTTTCAAGCTTAGGAAAACGAGGTTGAGATTATTTAGAATATACTTATTATGTAGATAGAAATTTGCTATTAAAGACAGTAAGATTCTTACCACACTGCTTTTCATCTTCACCATAGTAACAGTCTTTGTAACCGTCGCATTTCCATAACATGGGGATGCATTTATCTCTGGAATTGCTATTTCTGGCACAAGAGAAAGCTACATGACTTGGACAACTGTCTCTATAGGAGTAGGCTTTAAAAATTTAAACAGAATATCACAGGATGCATAAATTGAGAAAACATTAATCCAAATAACTTTAAACACTTAAATAAAATTTTGCAATTTTTGTATCAAAAATTGAAATATATATTTCTGAAAAATACGACACAAAAATCCTTTTCAATTCAAGGATTTATTTATTTTAAAATTTGTCTAGAACTTCTTATGAGAAATTATGAGAAATAATCCAAAAAACTCAATTAGGAAATAAATTTTTTAGACAACATAAATCTTTTTTTATAAACAGAGATTAATAGAAACACTGAGACATACTAAATTAATCTATTGATTATTTTTTTAAAAAAGAAAACAATTTAAATTTATACTTAAAGTGGTTTAAAAAAATTAATAAAGTAGTTTTGAGCAAGCAGAAATGATCTACTCGAAAGTTTTATTCATACTCTCAAATAGAATCTTTATCTTTCCTATTTATAAAATTTATATACTTTGGAAAATATCGTGAGAGTTGAACAACTCAGATGATTTTTTACCCAGAAACCCATATTTGCATGTTTTGTGTTTCTTGACACACTGAAGATCGAAAAAACTGGTATTGGCATAGGTTTGCCAATAAAGAGATATGGAACCAACTAGAATCAGTGGTCGGCAACTCCTATATACGACAAAAAATGTCTAGTTCAGATGTTAGATTGGCTACTGCTCCGACAATGGCAGGTTATAAAGATTTAAGTCAGTTTAAACGTGTTATGATAGTCGGCGCACGAGAGATGGGGCATAGCATATCCGGAGGAACGATGAAATGAGAATTTTCCCTTTCAACCATTTCAATAGTGTACGGGAATATCGGGAATCCGGTAAAACATCAAATCTCCGACAAAATTGTGCTCGAAAAAGAAAAAAAACGTGCAAGAATGGAACCAACGATGATTGGGGAGAATCATTAAACGTGACAGAAGTCCAATCCTTCCGCAAATTGCAGCAGATTT